>CM035841.1:160643581-160828457 GCA_020510985.1 Pholidichthys leucotaenia
AATATTGTATTCAAATGTTAGCAAATAATGAGCAAGGTAATGTGTGCAATTAACCACTAGAAATTTAAACAGGAAAGTTTTGATATATTATTTATTTGGATACTGGTACATGTTTACATATGTTCCAACTAATAACCTTACAAATACCGTAAAATAAATACTCTTCAATTCATATACTGTTTTTATTTAAAATGTTTTTTTTTTTTTTTTAAAGATGAACCATGTACCTTTGAAGGTAAAAGTGTTTCAGTAATTGAGGTTGGTTTAGATTAAGATAAGGTAAGCCTTTATTAGATTGTTCATTTGTTTAAAATTTTGTATGGAAGCAATTGATGTGGTTTGACAAGGAGTAATTGACTTTTGGATTTGTTCCAGGTTAAGGCATTTTTTTGTTATTAACAAACCAATTCCAGGTTGAAATAATACAAAATCAGATACACTATTTTGATGTTTCATGTTCCACGGAAAATTCCACAAGCTTATTTAGATCCAGATGTACAGAAGGATATCTTCCGCAAAGATGATACAGTCTTGAGTGAAGTTTGTTTAAAGTAGCTGACAATGGGAATTGTCTGGAAAAATGGTCATAATGAGTTTTTGAGACCCAGGCTTTGGCACAGCTCCAAGCTCCAGTCCCTCTTCAGGAAACTGGCTGTAGAACCAGAGCTGTGCATTGAGGTGAGCCCATCTATATCTAGCTGGCATCTCTCAACCTCATACCCCAGCTCTCTGAGTTGGGGACGACCTCCTGCCCCAAGTAGAGGAGTTTAAGTATCTCGGGATCTTATTCACAAGTGAAGAGGGAGAATGGAGCAGCATCTACAGTGCATCTGGACATTGTACTGGTCTGTTGTGGTGAAGATGAAGATGAACTCTAAGGCAAAGCTGTCGATTTAGCAGTCAATCTACATTCCTACCCTCACCTATGGTCATGAGCTTTGAGTAATGACCGGAAGAACAAGATTGCAGATACAAGCAGCTGAAATGAGTTTTCTCCGTAGGATTGCTGGACTCACCCTCAGAGATAGGATGAGTCATCCGTGAGAGGCTCAGAGTAGAACCACTGCTCCTCCACATTGAAAGGAGCCAATTGAGGTGGTTTGGGCATCTGATCAGGATGCCTCCCACTTGAGGTATTTCGGGCACGTCCCACTGACCCTGGGGCAGACCCAGGAATCGCTGGTGAACATCTTGGTATCCTTGCTGAAGAGCTGGAACGGGTGGCCAGGGAAAGGGAAGTCTGGGCATCTCTGCTTGAGCTGCTGCCTCCGCGACATCCAGAAAGGCGGTAGAAGATGGATGGATGCATGGATAGATGGATGGCTTTGGCATAAAAACCTTAAAATACCTAAAAAATTACAGAAAATACCCCTCAAAAGGGTATGCCATGATTTTGAAGTTATAGCAAAGGAGTCAATAAACTAGACATTTAAAACAGCAATGACATAAGTGCAAAGACAGATGTTTTGACATTAATCTTTGTGTCCTTCAGATTTCTGTGTAAATTTGCAGATACGGATTGTGCATTAAGAAAAAACACAAGATAATTAAGGAAATGCCATTTGAAATGTATACAATGGTTTCGTTGTGTGAGACTCAGGATTGTGTATTTATATGTGAAGAGGTCTTTGAAGATCAGCTTCTTTGGTGTCACCTTCAGTGCTGGTGACACTACAGGACTAACAACAGCTAGGGCCAACCTGTCCCGTGGTATCAAGAATAGAATATAGTCTTTGTTGTCATTGTAAAGAATACAACAAAACTCTGTTTAGCAGCAGTTTCTTGTCAGCAGCTTAAAATGCAATCATCATCATAATAAATAGATAAAATGTTAATGCAATCTAAGTATATGTGTCTGTGTGCATGCCTGCTAGAAAGAGTGTGAGTGCGACAGTCTGTCTACTACTCTAGGAAAGAAGCTCTTTTTCATTCTGTTAGTCCGGGTTTTGATGACTCTGAGCCTGCCTGAGGGGAGGGTGGAAAACAGGTAATGCCCTGGGTGTGTTGGGTCATTCCTGATGTTTTTAGCTCCTTTGAGGAGACGTGTGGAGTAGATGTCCTTCATGCTTGGGAGCGAAGTGCCCACAGTCCACGGGGCTGTCTTTATGACCCGTTGCAGCTCCTTCTTTTCTGCCTCTGTTCAGCTGGAGTACCAGACAGTGCAGTCGTATGTCAGGACACTCTCTACTGTGCAGGGATAGAAGTTCTTAAGCAGAGCTGGGGGAAGTTCGTTGTGCTTCAGACTTCTGAGGAAGAAGAGTTGTTGCTGGGCTTTCTTGATGTTGTGGGTTGTATTCACACCCCAACTTAGGTCCTTAGATATATACACATCCAAGAATTTAAAGTCAGCAACCTGCTCTACCTCCTCCCCTTCAGTGCTCAGTCCTGCATGCTATGCCTTTGATTTCCTGAAGTCTATTATTATTTCTTTTGTCTTCTTTGTGTTTAAGCTCAAGTTGTTGTCTCTGCACCATGCCAACAATGTCTGAAACTCCTCCCTATAAGCTGTTTCGTCATTGTTTGCCACCAAGCCCACCATGGTCATATAGTTTGCAAACTTAATAATTGTGTTGGAGTGGTGGGTGAGGGCACAATCGTGGGCATACAGGGAGTACAGGATTGGCCTAAGAACACTGCCCTGGGGTACACCTGTCATGTTTGTCCCTACAGGGCAGAGAGAGAAACCCAAGCGCTGAATGGTATTTGTGACATTTATAAACAAAAATAACATAAAGTTCAAAAAAGGTGCCAACAATACAAAAATGCAAAACAAGAATAACTTACAGAATGTGCCTCAAAGCAGGAAGCACTTTGGAGAAGTGGGAAACACTTCAGAGGCAGGGACAAGTGGAATACAGTAACACAATGAAAAGGCAGTGCTTAAATACACAGGAGTAAATGAGCTGCAGGTGTGAATCACCAAGCAAGCAGGTAACCTAATTAAACCAACTGCTCACAGCTGAGCTGAGAGAGAGCAGACTGTGAACAGTTAGAGGGAGTGTCTGGGCAAGGGGAGGCCCAAGTGTAAACAACCCAAAAACACATGAACTAACAAAACCATACTAATCAGACATACAACGCTTGGGAATAAAGTGAGGGTCTGAGCTCAGAGAAAACCTCAGCTCAGACACATGACAACACTAGTATTGAGCGTGATGGTGGAGGAGGAGAGACTGTGCAGCTTAACATACTGGGTGTGGTTTGTGAGAAAAATCTTTGATCCACAGACAGAGGGATGTTCCAAACTGTGATGACTGCAGTTTGCTGACTAATCTATTGGGGCTGATGGAATTAAAGGCAGAACTGAAGTCAGTAAACAGCATCTGGACATTAGTGTTTGGATTTTCAAGGTGGGTAAGGGCTGTGTATAGTGTTATTGAAATAGCATCATCTGTTGATCTGTTTGGCCTGTAGGCCAATACACAATACTGACACACTCTACAAGAAGGGACAGCGCAGGCTGTTCCTACTGAGGAGACTCAGGTCTTTTGGTGTACAAGGGGCGCTGCTGAAGACATTCTACGACACGGTGGTGGCATCAGCCATCACTTTTGGAGTGGTCTGCTGGGGCAGTGGTGTTACAGCAGCCGATAGGAAGAGACTGAACAAACTGATCAAGAAAGCTAGCTCTGTCCTGGGGCAGCGCCTTGACCCAGTGGAGGAGATGGGAGAGAGAAGGATGGTGGCTAAACTGTCATCTCTGCTGGAGTCCGAGTCCCACCCTATGCAGGACATACTGGACGCACTGAGGAGCTCATTTAGCAGTAGACTACATCATCCTAGATGCGTGACCGAGAAGTTTTGCAGGTCCTTCCTACCTACGGCTGTCAGACTGTACAACCTAAGCAGGGCTGCTCGCAGAGATAGCAAAAAGACGTGACAACCTAATAGTATTGAATGCAAAAGACGCAATAGACTTACACAATGGTCCCCTCCGGTATACAACTAGGAAAATACCGGTCGCTACGGAGGGCGACAATATGTATGGGTACATAATCATACCATGTAGAATAACTAAGTAGATGGTTATGCTGTTTCATTCCATCTAGCTACAATGCTCTGCACAGTGTGTGTTTATATATTTATATATTTATTCCATCTAGCGACTATGCTCCGCACTGTGTATGTTTATATATTTATATATTTATTCCATCTAGCTACAATGCTCCGTACTGTGTGTTTATATGTTTATATATTTATATGTACATATGTATACTCGCTGCTCTTGTATTTTCTTGTCTTCTGATTGTTGCTCTGAGTGTTGCTATCCCTGTGCTGTTGCAATCCTGGAATTTCCCCATTGTTGGACTAATAAAGGCTTATCTTATCTTATCTTATCTTATCTTATTACTGGTGTGAGAGCAATGGGTCAATAGTCATTTAAGCCTGTGACAGCTGAGGTTTTGGGCACAGGGATAATAGTGGCAGTTTTGAGGCAAATGGGAACTGTGGCTTGTTGAATGATTGGTTGAAAATAGTTGTAAATACTGTATCTTGCTAGCTAGCACGTTTTCAGTAAACGACCTGTAACTCCATCTGGCCCTGGTGCCTTCCTGGTATCGATGTTACACAAGACCCGCAGGACTTGATGTGACTGGAGAATGAGTGGCTGGTCGCTGTCAGATGTTGTCATAGACATGTCTGATTCTTGCCTGCAACTCTCCTCAGATCGAACAAAGAAGGTATTAAGGTCATTTAGGAGAGTGGTGTTGATGGGAGTACTGTGGTTTTGCCTATAATCAGTAATAGGCTTGATACCTTGCCACATAGCTTATGGATTATTTTCTCAGAAATTGTCCTCAATGAGCTGTTTGTATTTCATTTTGCTGCTTTGATGCCCTTGTTCAGTTCTGCTCTTGCTTCCTTATAGGTCTCTTTGACCCTCGATCTGAATGCTGCATCTCTGGCCTTAAACAACTTCCTCACGTTGTTGTTGAACCATGGTTTTTGGTCAGGGTATGTTTTGAGCTGTTTTTCTGTGGTTACACTGTCCGTACAAAATTGATATAGGATAGTATTGTAATGGTATGATGTTCAATGTCTGGATGTTCAAAAATCTCCCACACCGTATCCTCAAAGCAGTCCTGTAAGGATGATGACACCTCCTAAGTCCAGCACCGCACAGTCCTATATTGTGGTTTTGCTCTACAAATAAGGGGGTTGTAGGCTGGTGTTAGAAACAGAGATAGGTGGTCAGAGTGTCCTAAGTAGGGAGATGAGTGAGTTTTGTATGCTCCAGGGATGTTTGTGTACACCTGGTCCAGAGTTTTATTTTTCCTTGTTTTAATATCCACATTTTTGTGAAATCTGGGTAAGACAGTCTTGAGGTTACAGTTATTAAAATTTCCTGCCACAAGAAAAAAACACTCTCTGGTAGCCTGTTAAGTTGTTTGCAGATGTCATCATGCAGTATGCTTATGGCTATCTCAGCATTAGCACGAGGATGAACATCCACTGCTATGATGAACACTGTGGGAAACTCCCTTGGCAGATAAAAAGGTCTGCACTTAAGCATCCGAAACTCCAAGCCTGGACAGCAATGCCTTTCAATAACCATTGCATCTGTGCACCAATTGTTGTTTTTATATGCATACACTCCCCCTCCTCTCGTCTTACCAGAGTCTGTTGTGTGGTCCGCCCGGTAGATGGTGTGGCCTGCTAGCTCCACGGCTAGGTCGGGGATGTTTTCATGCAACCAGGTCTCTGTTATTACCATAACACAGCTGTTCATTTGGTTATTCATAATCCGTAATTTAATGTCGTCCATCTTATTGATGAGAGAGCGGACATTAGTGAGGAAAACGCTGGGGACAGCTGGTTTGTAGGGAGACACTTTCAGCCTTGCCCGGATCCCGGCTTGCTTGCCCCGCTTTTGCTTTCTTTCACACTGGTGTTTACGCCTCCTCTTCAGCCTTAGCTTGAACCTGGTGCCTGCATGCTCCTGTGTGGCTGGGCGCTGTATTGCCTTCGGAAATGTGGCCAAATTTTCTGGAGCCCACCCAGTCCAGAACTTCTTCAGGCTCATAAGTTCATTTCAGGTAAACGTCCTGTTAATCCCATTTGAGATGGTATCTGTGCACCAATTGTTGTTTTTATATGCACACACTCCCCAACCTCTCGTCTTACCAGAGTCTGTTGTGTGGTTCGCCCGGTAGATGGTGTGGCCTGCTAGCTCCACGGCTAGGTCGGGGATGTTTTCATGCAACCAGGTCTCTGTTATTACCATAACACAGCTGTTCATTTGGTTATTCATAATCCGTAATTTAATGTCGTCCATCTTATTGATGAGAGAGCGGGCATTAGTGAGGAAAACGCTGGGGACAGCTGGTTTGTAGGGAGACACTTTCAGCCTTGCCCGGATCCCGGCTTGCTTGCCCCGCTTTTGCTTTCTTTCACACTGGTGTTTACGCCTCCTCTTCAGCCTTAGCTTGAACCTGGTGCCTGCATGCTCCTGTGTGGCTGGGCGCTGTATTGCCTTCGGAAATGTGGCCAAATTTTCTGGAGCCCACCCAGTCCAGAACTTCTTCAGGCTCATAAGTTCATTTCAGGTAAACGTCCTGTTAATCCCATTTGAGATGGTATGATGCAGATTCAGAGACGTTAGTCGTCAACATTTTTTAAAAATATTGATAAATATTGTAAAAACAAACTCATGAGATTAAATTACTACTAAACAAAGGCACAAATTTGCACACGATTTTGATGGTACAAAAACGCCAGAGGCTAGCATTTTGACTCAAAAGTTCTAACCCATTGAAACATGTGTCTCTGGGTATTTTTCCCCATTAAAGGCTATGGATTTTCTTTTCTGTGTTTTGAATGTTTCCTTTCTTAAAACTTACCTATTATAGCTACATTTGCTGGAAGTGCAGATATGCCTCTCCTTCCTAAGAGCTTTATCTTTGGCTACACATTTTTGCATGTTGTAATGAGGCTACACCTTTTAAACCTTTTCACTTTGGGACTGAAGTTTTGCCATTGCTGCCAGGGTAATGCTATCTATCGCAGGCATATAGTCCAGCTGAATGTATTTCTGTTTAGATTTCACACTACATTAATCCCTTGATCTCACCTGGACTCTGACAGGTGGTGAGACTTTATGGCCGTGGTGCCTGTTGGTTTTGATGTGGGTAATGGGCCGAAGTGACTCATTGGCAGCAAATCTAATAAACCCACTCTCTGGTGGTCTTTGTTGGGATTGTTTAAGTATGTGATGCTGATGCAAACTGAACTGAGTGCCATTTTATTGGCTTTTTGTCAAACAGTACTTAAAATAACTCTGTGTAATGTCTTCTCCTGAGAATATTCATTCATTCACCTTCTTCCGCTTAATCCTTTTCGGATTGCGGGGGGGGGGGGGGCGCTGGAGCCTATCCCAGCATCTTTGGGCGAGAGGCAGGGTACACCCTGGACAGATCGCCAGTCCATTGCAGAGCCAACACAGAGAGACAGACAACCATTCACTCTCCCAGAATATTTCCAAAATCATTTTGATGATACAGTAAATCAATCTTTGATCAATGATTGATCAAATATTTGACATCCTTGTTTGATCAATCTTTGTCTTTGAGTTTGTTGGTTTTGAATTTATTGTTATTATCATTATGATTTACAGTGGTGCTTGAACGTTTGTGAACCTTTTAGAATTTTCTACATTTCTGCATAAATATGACCTAAAACATCATCAGATTTTCACACAAGTCCTTAAAGTAGATAAAGAGAACCCAGTTAAATAAATGAGACAAAAATATTTTACTTTTTCATTTATTTATTGAGGAAAATGATCCGATGTTACATGAAATTCATTCGCACAAAAAAATATACATCCATATTTATATATAAATAAAATGAGTAACGAGTACAGAATCTGTACTCATTTCAGTAACTGTAACGCATTACTGAATTTTAAAACAGTAACTTTGGCTACAGTCACACTGCAAGTTTTAATGCACAATTCCAATTTTTTTGCACAAATGTGACCCATATCTGATTTTTTAGTGACAGCCTGAACAGCACATATTTGATTTGTTTCACACCAGACCCAGGCCACTTTCATATGTGGTCCTAATTCGGATACATATCTGATATTTTCCAAAGCGACATCAGTCTGAACAGTCATGTTGCATTTCATCTGACTTTTTCCTCATTGAAGTGAGACAGATGCTACAATTCTGTGGTGGAGGATGCAGCAAACATGGCAGACACTGTTGTGACCTGAGCGCCGGTCTTGTCCGCGCTCAGGCTACGTATAGCTCGCTGACGGCTTTAACAGCTGTGGGTTATATTCTGGCTGCACCAGGCTCTTATTGTGAAGGCGTTCGGTGGGGCTCCCTGCTGTCAAGGTCGGCCAGCTGGCTGTCATTACTGCTCGTTAGTGTTGGGCTTTATTAGGCGGACGCTGACGGCAGTTAGATTGCAGGAGTATCGTCAGACATCATCCAAGCCTCGTCAGACATTCATCGTTCTGGTCTGGTCAGGTTCGTGTGTATATTCTCGTGCCTTGCTCGTTCATGTCATGCCATGTTTTAGACCGTAAGTGGCTGGGGTTAGCCTTACGGTCCCATGCTCAGTGTTCAGTGTTTTTTCGCCACAGTCATAGTCTTGTATGTGTGTCTCGTGTTTTGTAAATAAAACACCATCATTGCAAACTCATCGGTGGACTCTTGGCGTCTTACGGTGATCCGCGAGGATCACCGCATGACAGTATACTCCTGCCACGGACGTCTAAACAGAGACGCCACACCGAGATGCCTTTCTTCCGTGAGTTTTGCTATTGAGTGGAGTTTTTTCTCCTGTAGTTGGACTTGGTAGGGAGATGCCCGACAGCGAGTGTGATTATTGCCCGGAGTGGCTGGAGGAGATTGACGGCTATCTGGAGGAAGCCGCCCGTCTCATGCCCACTGAAGCGGCCGATCATTACTTATGCCTCGCACAGTGGGCTGTGCACCGTTACCATCTCACCTATATTCTGGTAGGAGAAAAGAGATTATCATGGATTTTTGCACAACGCACACTGAGGGAGAAGGCGCTCCTGGGAACCCCTCCACCTCCCGCGAGGACAGCGTCCCTGGCGAGAGTGGAGATTCGTCAGCTGGAGGGAAAGCCCGGCAGGGGACCTGTGGATTGGAATCCAGTGCCTGCCGCCCGTCCAGTCCCAGCATCATGTGTTCCCGGGCCCTTCGCCACTCCATCGGCCAGTAGGCTCCATAGCCGTGCTCCTACCAAGCCCCAACGAGAATCCCGTCCGGATCCAGCTCTGGGTCGTCGGAGGGACCCAGCCTCCCTGTTGGCCGCATCATATACGGCACAACAGAAGGGAATCCCCACAGCCGCCGCCCACGGGTCATCTGTTCCAGCTGCACTGTCAGCTCCTCGTGCCCGCGTTGCCCCGACTGCCATGTCCTCCTCTGTGACGTCACTCCCCCCCATGGGAATGCTGTGAGTCGTGCTTCGGCGAGACCTGTCAGCAATCCATCTCGAGCGGCTCCTCCTCGTGGCCCCGAGGAGCCTGCCGTGTTCTCCCGGAGGGATAAAAGGAGAACTCCACCTGCTGCAGCAGGCGTCACCTTCTCTCCAGGGGACAGGCAAGTGCAAAATGTTTCTTCCCATCATTATTATGATCTGCCTTGTCTGACTCCTGGGGCTGGAGTTCGGGGTTCGCAGCCCCCCGAGCTTCCGCCACCTGCTGTAACTGTTATTCCTAAATCTGCTGCCTCTGTGTCTTCCCCTGCCGAGTGGTCCGCGACGCCAGGCCTCCGTCACGGGAGGAGGAGGGGGCCTGCGCGGCTGGAAAGCCTGGATCCAGCCCAGCAGCCACGTTGTGGACAGAGGAGGAGAGCAGACTGCGGACCGGAACCTGTGCAGACGGAGAAGTGTCCCCGGCTTTCCTCGCCGGAACAGACTGAGTCAGCGGGTCAAGTGTCTCCTGCCCCCACGCCATACGGGTCATCGGCGTGGACATCAGCGCAGGAGGAACCTCAGGCTGCAGATGTCATCTTGCCAGCTGCGGAGCCCGACGCAGCTGAGCTGGAGCCTGCGGATGAGAGTCGCCGCCCTGAACCTGGATCGACGAAGTCCTGGGTGGCAACAGAACCCGAGTGCAGGCAAGTGCTCCCTATTGTGTCTCTGTCCTCTGTTTTGAAGCATTTGTGCCTGCCTCTCGGGGAGGCGAGTGAGGAGCAGCCGCCTGCTGTGTCTGAGCTCATCTCGCTGAGTTCTGTTGCTACCGGTGATACTGATCCCGGTTTTCCTGTTGTGTGTGTGAGCTTAATTGCAGTGTCACCGGCATGGAGCCAGTCGGGGTCACTGATTTGGAGGTTCCAGGTTCGGGGGTGGAGATCGTCGGCGGAGCTGCACTGACCCAGTCGGGGTCCATTGTGGAGGCTGCGGTGGCCCAATCGGGGTCTGACGGGGGGGGCGCCCGAGACCCAATCGGGGTCCATCGCAGGAGCGGCCTTGGCCCAATTGGGGTCCGACGTGGGTGCGCCAGAGGCCCAATCGGGGCCCACCATAGGCACGGTTCTGGCTCAATCGGGGCCGGATGGGAGTGTGCACGAGGCCCAATCGGGGTCCATCGCGGGAACTGCTTTGGCCCAGTCGGGGTCTGACGTGGGTGCAGCCGGAACTCAATCGGGGTCCAGCGGAGGTGCAGCGCTGGTGTGGTCCGCGGACGGTGGAGGAGCTGCAGACCCTTCGCCGTCGGATGGAGTTCGGGCTCATCTTTGCCTTCTAGTCCCTCTACTGAGTCGTCGTCCCTGTGCATCATCGCCAGGGGCCGTGGGGGTCCCTTCTCGTTCGCCCCGGCTCTCCCGAGCTTTGTCTCCACCAGGGAGGCCGCCGCGGGCTGTTTCCCCTCAGTGCTGGTGGCTGAGGGACGCGGGTCGGCCGCCTGAGGAACTGCTTCGCCGGTTCGGTGCTTCGGGTCGGCCACCCGACGTGTTATGTGTTTTGCTGGGCGACCTGGCTCGGCCACCAGAGGAGTGGACGTGCTGGGCTTTGGACTGTGATGAGCCGCCCGGTCATGTCCCGCCCCCCCATGACCGCCCATCGGCCATTGGTTGCGGGGAGACCACCTGAACTGTTCCTGTGGCGCCTGGTCTCCGCCGATCGGCATGAACTGTTGGGGGGGTGGAGGTCACTTTTTGGTGGGGGTTGATCCAGTGATTGTTTTTTTTTTTTTTTTCTTGTTATCCTGTGTTTTCGTAATGGTTATTTGGGTATCTGTGAGTATTTGTGGTTTACCCTGCAGTTGCCTTATTTTGTTTTATGTGCAGTTAGGTTTGACCCAGTAATTGTTCTGTCTTTCTGTATTTGGTTATTTGAAAATTCACTCGAGCATTCACACAGGTGAGAAGCCATTTTTTTGTGAAACGTGGGCAAAGATTTAATTTTTTCTTGCTGTCCTGTGCTGTTTGCTGTATTTGTTATTTTGGCAGTTAATCTGATCTGAGTGTTTGGTATTTTTTTTTTTTTTGTCATTGTGCTGTGTTAGTTTTGTTCCCCTTGCCTGGTCTTCACTGTGTTTTATTGTACTGCTTCTGGGTTTGGTCTCTCTCTCCTCCAGACCTGCCCCCAGCCGCCCACCCTGGAGGGGGTGGGGGGGTGCAGGGTGGTCTATGGGCGCTCTGGAATCCCGCCCTCGGAGGGAGGGTACTGTTGTGACCCGAGCGCCGGTCTTGTCCGCGCTCGGGCTACGTATGGCTCGCTGCCGGCTTTGACAGCTGTGGGTTATATTCTGGCTGCACCAGGCTCTTATTGTGAAGGCGTTCGGTGGGGCTCCCGGCTGTCAAGGTCGGCCAGCTGGCTGTCATTACTGCTCGTTAGCGCTGGGCTTTATTAGGCGGACGCTGACGGCAGTTAGATTGCAGGAGCATCGTCAGACATCATCCAAGCCTCGTCAGACATTCATCGTTCTGGTCTGGTCAGGTTCGTGTGTATATTCTCGTGCTTTGCTCGTTCATGTCATGCCATGTTTTAGACCGTAAGTGGCTGGGGTTAGCCTTACGGTCCCATGCTCAGTGTTCAGTGTTTTTTCGTTTCGTTTAGTTTAGTTTAGTTTATTTGAAAAGGGACAATGCAATTTCATAAAACACATGATTACACATGGTTTAAAAAGCCAGAATTAGCCAAAAGGCTAGTTTTCATCTGTAGTCCCCTGGCCAAGATGTAAAAAAACAGTAAAATGCATCTACAAGAAAAAAACATGGTTAGACATTTAACTAACTAACTAACTAACTAACCTGCACTTATATAGCGCTTTTCTAGTCACAAAGACCACTCAAAGCGCTTTCATTAATACTAACCCTCTATTCTAAGGGCCTATAGGAAACAGATATCTAGGGACAATTTAGAACAGCCAATTAACCTAACATGCATGTTTTTGGCATGTGGGAGGAAACCGGAGAAATCCCGGAGTAAACCCACGCAACACGGGGAGAACATGCAAACTCCACACAGATCACTGTTGGTCGGGGGCTGGGATCGAACCCACGATCCCACGATCCCCACAATCCCCCGGCCAAGGGTAAACTGTGCTGCCGCAGTGCTAACCACTGCGCCACCGTGCAGCCCATTAGCCATTAGTGCCCATTTAAGAGGGCACTAATGTAACAAATAACATATACACAACAAACCGTACATTTAAACACAACATCAAACATCACAACAGACTTACCTTTTAGTGTTGGCAGCTGTAGGTGTTTATAAGCCACATTTTCAATTTTTTTGTGAAGGCCTTGAATGTTGTGAGCAGTTTAACCTCCTCAGGTACTGAGTTCCACTCACTAGCGCTCCTCACTGACCAGGCCGACTTACTGAAAGTGCTCCTGCGCAGAGGAATGAAACAGTCACCTCTGACAGAGCCTCGAGTGACACGCTCAGAGCTGTTTCTTTGGCCGATGACGTCACAGTCATAGTCTTGTATGTGTGTCTTGTGTTTTGTAAATAAATCACCATCATTGCAAAACTCATCGGTGGATTCTTGGCGTCTTATGGTGATCCGCAAGGATCATCGCATGACAGACACAGCTGATTTGTGCTGTCTTTTTAATCAATTTTCTTTCGTTTATCACTAGATTGTAATTTAGTTGGCTCCTACTGCACAATAACGCCAAAATTTCGGGGGTGGGGGGTTCGGGGCTGAAACTGTCAGACAAGCAGGTGCACAGTGACAGCATATTTAAAAAAAAGTAACAGCACATTTACTGGGTGCTGCAAACTCCTTTTTCCCTGTAAACAGCACAGTCCTGGCTGCTGTAACATGTATAGTTAATACCGACATGACTGTGGAGCGGAATGGCCAGATAGGAGCATACGAAAACACACTGTCCAGGAGAGGGGAGTCTCTGGCAGCTTCTCCTTCCTGTGTGGGACTGGTGTTATGCCGCTGGTTGGATCTGTGCTGTTTATTAGGGTGCAAGCCACTGACAATGTCAGCGGGTGAGAGCCCTATTGTAATCGCTAAGATTATTTATTATTAACCTTATTTATACAGGTAATCCCATTGAGACACAGAGTCTCTTTTTCAGGAGAGCTGTTTAATCGATCAGTTCTGTTAAAGCAGAGCTGATCACAGTGGTCATCTGGCGTGTAGAGGAATGAAGCTGGTCTCCCTTATTTTTGTGCATAATCATTTCTGAATGATTTTAACATTTTGCTGTGCTGCATCAAGGTGAAGAAGTTCTGCCCCCCTCAGTCATTCGGGGCTCATATTTGCTTCCGTAAACACAACGCTGTGTCTGACGTTACGTTTTCTTCTGCGCAGGTGGGTCACTTCAGAGCTGTATACCGTTCACACTGGAGTCTGATGGAGGTCACATTTAAATTGTAATGTGAATGTGAACTCAAAAAAAATCGGATCTCAGCAAAAAATCAGAATTGGGCATTAAGACCTGCAGTGTGACTGTAGCCTCTGTTACACAGCAAGTGACTGCAAAAGTAGTGGCATTACAGTAATGCATTACTTTGTAATGTTTTACTCCCAACACTCAGCCTCTGTCATGCAAACAAGGAAGAGAGAGTGCAGTGCACGGACACATTTGATTGGTTAGAGTGATGTATGCGTTTGAGCTAGGGATGGGAATTGGTAAGATTTTATCAGTATCAATGGCATTGTCGATTTTGCTATAGATCTGATTCTTTATTGATTCCCTTATCAATTACTGATCAGTTTTTTGTGTGGGGGAAAAAGGCAGGCCTTCACAAGATTTCATCATCAATGCAGTTTTATTATTTTTCTGGCTTTAAACAATATTTCTTCTCTTAAAAAGATATAATAAAATCAAATATAAAAGACTGTAAACATTCTTCGAAAAATGGGCATGTATGCCTTGCAACATTTGTAATGTTTAAATGCTGAAAAGAAATATAAATAAAAGCAGTATAAATGGAATACTGAAATGATTAGGAACAGCTGCACAATTATGTTATTTTAGCAGTCACCACACACACACACACACACACACACACACACACACACACACACACACACACACACACATCTATACATCCTGTATTTGGGTGCAATTTTTGCATTTTTTTAATATATACTATATATGCACAGTATATACACCCATACATGCATAAAATTAAAATACTCAATTGTATATTTACGTACTGGTAAAACCTCAAGACTGCTCAGTCTGGGAAGGAGTCTAGTTCATTATTAATCTGTAACCTACGTTACACGTACCACCTACCGAAACTTCAGCTGCAGTACAGTCATGAATGGATGCAAGTCTTTCACCACAAACTTAGTTACAGCTCCATGTGCAGCAACTGTCAATGGGTTTTCCTGGCTAGGAGCGGAGGGGAAGCAGGTCGGTTAAACCTCAGAGCTACCTGTTGTTGTCACCATCTAAAAAGAATGAGATCATATTTAAATATCAGATGTTTTTAGCTGGGTTTTGTGAGTTAAAAAAATGGATTAAGCTTAGCCTGCAAGGCTGCTAGCATTGCGCTAACATACAGTGGTGTGAAAAAGTGTTTGCCCCCTTCCTGATTTCTCATTTTTTTGTATGTTTGCCACACTTAAATGTTTCAGATCATCAAACAAATTTAAATATTAGACAAATATAACACAAGTAAACACAAAATGCAGTTTTTAAATGAAGGTGTTTATTATTAAGAGAAAACAAATCCAAACCTGCATGGCCATGTGTGAAAAAGTGATTGCCCCCTAAACCTAATAACTGGTTGGGCCACTCTTAGCAGCAACAACTGCAATCAAGCGTTTGTGATAAGTGGCAATGAGTCTTTTACAGCACTGTGGAGGAATTTTGGCCCACTCATCTTTGCAGAAATATTGTAATTCAGCCACATTGGAGGGTTTTCGAGCATGAACTGCCTTTTTAAGGTCATGTCACAGCATTTCAATCAGATTCAGGTCAGGACTTTGACTAGGCCACTACAAAGTCTTCATTTTGTTTTTCTTAAGTCATTCAGAGGTGGACTTGCTGGTGTGTTTTGGATCATTGTCCTGTTGCAGAACCCAAGTGCACTTCAGCTTGAGGTCACGAACAGATGGCCGGCCATTCTCCTTCAGGATTTTTTGGGAGACAGCAGAATTCATGGTTCCATTTACCACAGCAAGTCTTCCAGGTCCTGAAGGAGCAAAACAGCCCCAGACCATCACACTACCACCACCATCTTTTACTGTTGGTAAGATGTTCCTTTTCTGAAATGCTGTGCTACCTTTACGCCAGATGTAATGGGACACACACCTTCCAAAAAGTTCAACTTTTGTCACGTCAGTCCACAGAGTATTTTCCCAAAAGTCTTGGTGATCATCAAGATGTTTTCTGGCAAACCTGAGACGAGCCTTTGTGTTCTTTTTGCTCAGCAGTGGTTTTCATCTTGGAACTCTGCCATGCAGGCCATTTTTGCCCAGTCTCTTTCTTATGGTGGAGTCATGGACATTGACCTTAACTGAGGCAAGTGAGGTCTGCAGTTCTTTGGCTGTTGTTGTGGGGTCTTTTGTGACCTCTTGGATGAGTCGTCGCTGCGTTGTTGGGGTAATTTTGGTCGGCCGGCAACTCCTGGGAAGGTTCACCACTGTTCCATGTTTTCGCCATTTGTGAATAATGGCTCTCACTGTGGTTCACTGGAGTCACAAAGCTTTAGAAACGGCTTTATAACCTTTTCCAAACTGATAGATCTCAGTTACTTTGTTTCTCATTTGTTCCTGAATTACTTTGGATCGTAGCATGATGTCTAGCTTTCGAAGATCTTTTGGTCTACTTCACTTTGTCAGGCAGGTCCTGTTTAAGTGATTTCTTGATTGAGAACAGGTGTGGCAGTAATCAGGCCTGGGTTTGGCTAGAGAAATTGAACTCAGCTTTCCAAAGATGCGATAAACCACATTTACTGTAATTTATGTTTTAATGGGGAAGGGGGGAATCACTTTTTCACACAGGGCCATGTAGGTTTGGATTTTTTTTTTTTACCCTTAATAATAAACACCTTCATTTAAAAAACTGCATTTTGTGTTTACTTGTATTATCTTTGTCTAATATTTAAATTTGCTTGATTTGAAACATTTAAGTGTGACAAACAACACAAAAAAAATGAGAAATCAGAATGGGGATAAACACTTTTTCACACCACTGTACTACTAAAAATAATAAGCTAATATTACTGTCACTAATGGAGTTGCTGCTGTTTGGGAATCAAGCTCACTTCATAGACTGTCGAACAGATTGCCGTCTTTCATTTTATCCCATGCTGCTGTGTGAAGAGATGTTTCTGCTTGTGTTTATAAGATAAGATAAGATAAGATAAGATAAGATAAGATAAGCCTTTATTAGTCCCACAACGGGGAAATTCCAGGATTGCAACAGCACAGGGATAGCAACACTCAGAGCAACAATCAGAAGGCAAGAAAAAAACAAGCAAGCAAGAGCAGCTAATATACATATGTACATATTACTATAAAATATATACAGTATATACACACACACACACACACACAGACACACAGTGCAGAGCATTGTAGCTGGATGGAATAAATATATGAATATATGAACACACAGTGCAGAGCATTGTAGCTAGATGGAATAAATATGTAAATATATAAACACCCACAGTACGGAGCATTGCAGCTAGGTGGAATAAATATGCAAGTATATAAACACACACAGTGCGGAGCAATGTAGCTAGATGGAATAATATGTAGATATATAAAAACACAGTGCGGAGCATTGTAGCTAGATGGAATAAATATATAGATATATAAATATAAACACACCCAGTGCTGAGCATTGTAGCTAGATGGAATAAATATGTAAATATATAAACACACACAGTGCAGAGCATTGTTGCTAGATGGGATGAAACAGCATAACCGTCTACTTAGTTATCCTACATGGTATGATTATGTGCCCATACATATTCTCACCCTCCATAGCGACCGGTATGTTCCTAGTTGTATGCCGGAGAGGACTATTGTGTAAGTCTATTGCATCTTTTGCATTCAAAAAACTATTAGTTTGTTACGTCTTTTTGCTATCTCTGCGAGCAGCCCTGCTTAGGTTGTATGTTTATCATACGCTTCCGCCATTATCCCCCGTTAATGATGGCATCATGGCATTGCTTGGTAACGGCAGCATGACGTCATGACGCATGCTGTTTAAAGAAATACATGGTAGGGTTTAAACTTGCAACATCGATAAGAGGAATTGATAACATCAGTGACATACAGTTCTGGGGAATTGAAAAATTTAGAACTGGTTTCCAATTCCCATCCCTAGTTTGAGCACTAGTCAGGGACAAATTTGATTGGCGATATTCATGGAAAATGGCAATGATTGGCCAAAACTGTGGGATAGTTGTAGTAATTGGACAAAGTTACAAGGTTGTGTGAAATTTGCAGGGATTTGTTGAATTCATGTGAATTGGTGCGATTGCAACATCACAAAATCCTAGAGGGACTAATTAATGCAGTAGAAAGGTGTCATGTAACACAAGCCTGTCATGTGACTAGATGGAAGGTTACAGTTACAATGTGTTAATATCATTTCCATTTATTTAAATAATGCTTTAGATTTGATTTATCAAATGAGTAAAGGTGGAATACTCAAGTGAGAAAAGTGAACAGCAGGCTGTGAATTTAAAGTCAGTGACACACCAAGCCGATGATGGGCCATCAAGCAAGTTTGAGCTGTCGGTGAGCCTTATTTGCTTGGTGTGTTCCGCACCATGGGTAAAAAATAAACTTCTCCTGCGTTTTTTTTTTTTTTCCTGATTCAATGTGTTGAATCGGTATTGGACTTATCGGTAAAATGGAGCAGTCTGATTAGCTGTTGGGCATAATGATTTAGTGATCACAGGTGCAAAACACTGTATGCTTTTTGCCTTTGGCTGTAGTCTTCCCAGTGTGTGCAAGTGGAACTTTTTCTTTATGCCGGCAAACCCAAAAAGGGGACTCAACGGGATGTCGTTCATTGGCTTTTGTCAGAGTTGTCGTCTTGGTGTGTCTCTGGCTTAAGTCTCAATGAGAGATCATTATTTTACTCATGCCTTCTACCCACCGCCTTCACTTTAGGTGGACGTTTTATGACTTTTGAAAACCAGTGACATCATCCTTCCCAGCTGTGCATTTAAGCAATATCTCATGAGTGAGTGGCATTGTACCTGGACATCAGCATGGCTGTGATTCTTCACAAGTATGAGGTGCAGCTAGAGTGCATCTAGAGTCAACATCACAACTTAAAGCGCCACAGTTCCACATGCAGAAATTATTAGTTGACAGCAATACATGATAGAAGACTATGATCTGTTTGTTTGTTTGTTTAACCAGTTGTTTAGTTCCACCAGAAAAATATTCCTTAATTACTGTTAACCTCTTGAGCACCAGAGCACCCAAATTTGGGGCCTGACATCACTGCTCATCAAAAAGCTCATATTAAGATGTGCTATGCTGCATGAACACAGTCATGTTACATCCACAGAACGGGGAGAGCCTCGACAATAAAGTTAAAACAACTTTGACCAAGACAAAACACAATCACAACATGAAGCAAATAAGTCTTAAAACTGCAAAATTACACCAATATGCATGCTCAGAAAGTTTGCATGATAATTTGCACTGCTGGAGCAGCAGCCATTCAAACAACGCATTGTCTTTGGTACATGAGAAATTTGAAATGGCACAAATGGTGCCACCTGTGCCGTCCACTTAAATATTTCTTCGCTAATGCCTCTTTAAAAAATATACTTTTGATTATTTCTGCCTGAATTTTGGTGTAGGTGATGGTTACATGTTCTATTTGTCATGTTTGCCTCTCTGGGGCAGATAAATGGACTCGCTTGCAGGGTGACTGTTCAACATGATTCTTTTACAAAGTAAATGCAGCTTGATGGCTGAAAACACAAAGCAAAGCAGTAACAAACTATAATGCTGGGGGAGACTCAAACAGCGATGAGGAGGATGTGCTGAGAAATGAAATAACAACTAAAGCATGACTAGGACCCAACAAAGAGACAAGGGAGTGGCATCAGTAAATAGGGATGAACATAATTAACTGATGAGGAACAGCCACGATCAATTAAGCCCCCCCCCCCCGCCAAAAAAAAAACAAAACAGGAAATAAGAGCGCTGTCAAAATAAGGGTTAACACAGGAATGGTCAATAAGACAAAAATATTGACAATAGTAATAATGATGATAATAATATTGAGTCCAAAAAACCACATAAAGCGTGGACAGGGGCTGCGACCATGTTCAGATCACTACAGTAATCCCCTCCCCCTTAAGGGGCGGAGCCCAGATGAACTCTGGGTGAAGAGAGGGACCTCCCCCAGATCGGGTGGGGGAAAAGGCCAGGTGGGCCAAAACAAGCTGCTCCCCCCACAAAGTCCAAAACAAAAACCCAATTTGTCGGGGCAAGCCAAAGTCTGAGGCCCCATAACAAAACAATGCGGGTCAGGGGGCCTCCTAAGTCCATGGGCCCCCGGACTTTTTTTTTTTTTTTTTTTTTTTTTTTTTTGTTACTTATTTGTACCCGTAGGTAGACTTGGTTTGCAGTCTGGTGACAAGCCACCGGCTGCTGGTCGCTGCGTGCGCGAGCGCCCTAAACCTACATGTTTTTGGTATGCGGGAGGAAACCGGAGAAATCCCGGAGTAAACCCACGCAACACGGGGAGAACATGCAAACTCCACACAGCTCACTGTTGGTCGGGGGCTGGGATCGAACCCACGACCTCATGATCCCCGCGATCCCCCGGCCAAGGGTAAAACTGTGCTGCCACAGTGCTAAACCACTGCGCCACCGTGCAGCCCGACTGCACGGTGGCGCAGAGCAGGGTGGATTTGGCGGCCACCCAGAGTCCTTAGGCCCCCAGATTATGGAACAAGGTGGTTCAGTGGGTCTACCTGAGTTCACAGGCCCCCAAATCAGGAAACAGGATGGGTCGGGTGGCCTACCAGAGTCCCTGGGCCACCAGACCAGAGAACAAGAAAGTGCAGGGGCGTTGAGCTCAGGGAACAGTAACGTGGGACTTCTTTGCTCTGAAACAGCTGACTGAGGCGCGTTGACCTCCTGGGGTGCTGGTGGCTGAGGTTGGACCCCTGGGGCACAGAAGGTGAAGGTTGTGCCCCCTGAGGCACAGGAGGCAATGGTTGGGCTCCCTGGGGCACAGGAGGTGATGGTTGGAGAACGGCGTCCTCAGAGGGTGAAGGCTGTGGAGCGGCATCCTCAGAGGACGAAGGCTGGCGAGCGGCGTCGAGCCAGATGGTGGAGCTAGTGGAGCATCTAGCCCAGATGCCTGAAGATCCCTTCCTGATGCGGCCACCTCGAATGGGGAGGAAGAAACAAAACCTGGGCCATTACCAACCGCAGCAGTAGAGCGTGGCAGGGAGAGCCCAGGAGCAGATGGCAGCTGCAACTGGGTCTCCCCACCAAGAGCTAGACAAGACCTCTTTAGTACAGATGTTAAAAATACAAAGAAGAGGACTTGCCTTAGCTCTTGCTCCACTGCCGACGAGGACCCAGGTGTCTCTGCTGCTGCTGCCCTGATGACCTCAGGTTGAGTTGCAGAGGTGACGATCTCAGGAAGAGCTGTAGGCAAGGAAGTGGCAGCAGTAACAGCAGAGGAGCTGGCGAAACAGCGGCAAAAGAGTTCTGGAGCTGATGAGCTGATGAAACAGCAGCGAAGGAGTGCTGGTGCTGAGGAGCTGATGTGGCAACAGATGAGGAGCTCTCGAACTGAGGTGCCGATGTGACAGCCGATGAGATCTGAGGAGCTGGTGAAACAGCTGAGGGGGAGATTTGAGGAGCTGGTGAAACAGCTGATGAGGAGCTCCGGAACAGAGGGACTACAGCTGCTTGGAACCCACTCATGGAGATGACTGCTGCTGGTGGGGCATCAGGCGTGCTGACATTCCCCCTCTCTGACGTGGTGCTCAGAGAAAAGGAGAGGGGAGATACAGGTGGGGATGGAGGTATGGAGGCAGCATCAAAAACATAAAGTGAGGGCTCAGCAGCAATAGGAAATGGCTGCTGAGGCCCCTCACTGGGAACAAGGCAAGACTTCTCACTATTAGATGTTAAAAAATGAGAAAATAGTACTTGCCTTGTACCCAACTCTGTTGCCGCTGAGGTTGCCGCTGCTGTAGAAATTGCTGCTGGAGAACCAGACGAATCACTCCGGGTGGCTACTGTGACTGCTTGGCGGAGAACTGGTGGAGGAGAGGTGTGTGGACATCGCAGAAGCCAGGGGAAGTTTCACCATTGGCACAAGCTTCCATAGTGCTGGGACTGGTGAGTGGAGAGAAAGTGTTGTGCCGGTGCATGGCGTGGAGAGAGAGACGCAAGAACCAGGGGATGCTTCTTTGTCGGCACAGTCTTCGGCACTCCCGACAAATAATTCCCCAGCCCATGAAGTGGCTGTGGGGCTGGTGAGGCTGGCGTTGGAGCTGGAGGGCGAGAAGAAGAGGATAATATCAGAGTCAGGGGATGCTGTCTCATCGGTGCAGACTCCGGCTTTCTCGGTGAGCTCCTCCCCAGCCTGTGGAGTGAGTGCTGCAGTTTGGCGACGGAGGAGATTAGCTCTGGTCCCTCAGGAAATGCCTCCAGCCATGGATGACGGTGGATAATGCTACAGCATCCTCCAGGTAACCCAGTGAGCCTTTCGGGGTAGGAGCCATGCGAGCCACATCCAGCAGCTGGCCTATTTGGATGGCTGCGGAACAAAGCTCCCACCCCACGCTCATGCTGAACCACCTTTGCCCACTGAGTCCTTTCTTGGTTGAATCTCTCTGCCACATTTGCCCGTCTGGGGAAGATAAATGGACTTACTTGCAGGGCGACTGTTCAACATGATTTTATTACAAAGATAATGCAGTTCAGTGGCTGAAAACACAAAACAAAACAGCAACAAACTAAAATGCTGGGGGAAACCCAAACAGTGATGAAGAGAACGTACTGACAAACAAAATAATGACTAAAGCATGACTAGGACCCAACAAAGAGATAAGGGAGTGGCATCAATAAATAAGGATGAACATAATTAACTGATAAGGAACATCCGTGATCAATTAAGATCTCAAAAAGAACCAACACAGGAAATAAGGATGCTGTCAAAATAAGAGTTAACACAGGAATGGCCAATAAGACAGAAATAATGACAATAATAATAATGATGATAATAATAATGAGTCCAAAAGCCACACAAAGCGTGCACAGGGGCTGCCACCCTGTTCAGGTCACTACACTATTTTGATTTGCTAGAAGTTCTGGGTTACTGCAACATCATCCTAAAAGGATATTTAGCACAAGAATGTTATTTTCTTTTCAGCGAGAATGAAATTTTTCATTTTCTGCCGTGTGCCATCTTCATTTACTCAGACCCAGTTGCATATACAGTGATTCTTACCATAATCTCAAAAGTGTTACTTTTATTATGATACCAAGATTATACCAATAAACCTCATGGTTACTGAGATATACTCAATTAATTTTGGGCATACTATTTTCAAGCGAGATCCACAAAAATAGGCCTGGGGCCTAAGTTAACTGTCCCTAAGCACACATCAGTACAAGTCATTGTTTTTATGTATGCCCGGTCCTCCTCGTGAGCATGTGACTCGCACAGTCTTGCCACCTGCTCGTTAGCTTGATAGCCAAGGTGAGGGAGTCCCAGATGAGGCCACGATTATGTTATCACCAAATAGTTATTACAAGTGGCTGATAAGGATAATAAACCCAACCTCAGCTCATCCATTTTTTGGCAACATACGTTGCGTTGTTCAATGTCCAGAGCCAACAGGGTAGCTTTTATACACCAAGTGTTTGGAAGGCACCAGGCAGCACAACCAAGTTGTGAAGGTCCGGATTTTGAAGACTGCCTGTTGTCAACAGCTCCCCTCCGTGGAAAAAAGGTGTATTATACACCATGGTATATACAGGTTCATGTTATAGTCAGTAAATGGTAGTTACAATAGCCTAATTAATGACAATTACCTATAAAGTGGAGTGATATGGGCACTGTGTAAACCGAGTGGACATGATAGTCCATCATCAGCAGTCTGAGAAAGGCTAACATCCAATCAGATTGCTCGACTTGAACTAACTTTTGTCCAGTGGTGTTTATCACAGCCTGACAGCATCAGTGGTATGACACAGAAGGGCACCATGTGCATCTGTCCTATGACACGGAATGGTCTTGACAGAACGCCATCATGGCACGCACCCAGATGAGAATGAGCTAAAAGTTTCCTGCTGCAGCTTTTAAAGATGAAGCCTCTGAGGACGTCTTACTCCACTGCAGCAATGCTACACTATTGATCCCCTTTACACAGGAGAGGTTGTTTTAGAAATACTGCAGGGCTGATGGCAGAGCTGATGGAAGGCAGACGTGGGCTAAAAGATACTATATAATTCCACTAGAAACATGCCAACATAGAGAACACGTGTGTCTTTGATATTTGGATTGTGCTTTGTTCTGGTCAGCCAAACACAGAAAACACACACACACACACACACACACACACACACACACACACACACACACACACACACACACACACACACACACACACAATACAGCAATGCTGTCTTATTTGTTTTATGGCAGTACGTCTTTTTTTAAAAGTACCTCACACATGTGTCCCGGCTTGCTGTTGTTGTGTCTGGGAACTCTGGATAGGCATTTTCGTCTCTGGCTAAGGAGTGTTTTATCTGTGTTTTTTCACTCACCTGTCAAAACTTCCCATCTGCAGAATAATTACAGGACAGCCTCTCTCGGCAGCCTCACGCCATCTTTTATCCATCAGCACCACATGACTATTTTTACACCTCACAGATGAACCAAAAGAAGGGAGGTGCTGCAGTGTGATCAGGGGAAAAAAGTGTCAAAAGAAATGTGTAAGTGACTGTGAAAGTATGTTCTGGATATTTCTGCTCTGCCGCACAGTGTGTTTGTGATGTTCTACATATCCTACTGCAAATGGAGGTGTAGCATTTCAAATGTTGACTAAGCAGGTTTGCGCCGAAACTGAATATATACTGGATATAAGTAGAGGAACCTGCTGCGGGAGTGCTTTCAATTGTATTTAATATCAGCTTCCTTGGAGCATGCAGGTGCACGCCTTGAGTCTTCGTCTGTGATCTGTGCACGAGAAAAGCACTCTTGTGAATCTCATTAAATATTAATAGCAACTCAATTAATCACGGTGTACCACAAGCATCATCAGTATTTTGTTCAGTCCCGTGTGAGGCAGTCTGCAGATGAGAGGAGCCCATTTGTCTGTTTTTTTTTTTTTTTGGCAAATGATCCAACCCACCATGCAGTGGATGTCGATGGATGTTGGCTTCTGGGCACCAATCAGGGTCTCTATTTGGCTAAAAGATAATAATTGAAAACTGGACTGGGATTAGTTTGTCAATTTTAGACCGTTTTGTCCCAACATATATTTTCAGTCACAATGGCACAACCTCTTCTTTTGAATATAACAATTTTTGCTATAAATTTGTTTTCAAGAGTGAACTGCTATCATTAAAGGTTACACTCTAACATGAGACTCAATGTGTGTTACAATGCCAGCAAAACAGAATAAAACTAGAAAAGCACTCGGAGAGCGCAGACCTCCGCCAAGCGCCACAGTTCCCCCCATACAGTGTTTTACATCATAAATATTAATCTTACATTTATTGTGTCTACATTTTCAGATTCCTTGACCATGAAAACATATGACTAGCAATTGGATTAACATTGATAGGATTAGTGGTTCAGTAGTTATTCACGAAAATCGCATTTCCCGTAATGGCGTTTTTCTTCCAGACAGTGATCCGGATCATGACCAAAATGTAATCATCTGTAGGATACCCCATTTCTGATAATCTGTGAAAATTTCATGAAAATCCGTCCATAACTTTTTGAGTTATCTTGCTAACAAACAAAGAAATAGACAGACAGACAGACATTATTCCATTATGCGGATCAGTCTTCGGTATATTATAGGACCTATTGGCACCTTTCCCTGTATTTTTTTTCCAAGTGTCCTAACCATTTTTTTGCGGAGTTACATGCATACATGTTGAAAATGGCCCTATCTCACAATGTTAAAGAATCCTTTAAAAAAATTCCTGGATCCAGACGGTGATCCGGATCATCCCCAAAATTTAATCAGTTCTTCCTTGTACCATTTCCAACAACGCTTGAAAGTTTCATCGAAATCCATCCAAAACTTTTTGAGTTATCTTGCTAACCAATAGACAAACAGACAGACAGACAGACAGACAGACAAACCCCGGCAAAAACATAACCTCCTGGCGGAGGTAATAAGACTACTAAAGACTTATCACAACAAGACCTTCAACTAATATGTAAAACAATGATATGTGTTCTCAATGTCTGAAAAAGCGTTTATCCATTTTAAATCCGAAGATGGAGGTGGGAGGGGGCGTACTAAAAAAAAAAAGTTCCCGCCAGTTGGCGATTTATTATTTTTAAACAAAGGGCATGGTCGGAGGGTGGGTGGGTGGGGGGGTGTTGGAGTCGTCACTTATTTAGCAGAAGCAAGATGCATATTCAGAGTTGCTAGAATATGATTGCAAAAATATAAATGATGCTAATTTATTATTAAAAAGTCACAAGTTTTCCATGAGCAAGTCCCAAATTCAAAAGAAAAAAATGTTATAAAGTCACGAGAGGAAAAACAAATAGGGAAAACACATTCCTAAAAGCTGCACATTTACAAGAAAACAGATACAAATTTACCCCAAAAATCCCCCAGTTATTATCAGTGCTGGCTATTTGTGTTTGATTGTGTGTACAAGCTATATGACAGCTGGCTAGCTAGATGATGACATCATGTTTTAATTGAACGTCATTCACAAGTTTAGATTGGATTTTGCATGTCATAGTTTTGAACTATTACTATCTACTGTGTCCACCAAAAACACAGCTACACATGCCTTTGCTTGTAGTGCTACCAATGACATTTGTTAGCTAACTTAATAAGCCTGTAAAAATGCTGTAATCCTAGGTTAACCTACCTTTACGCAACATTGTACGTTGTATCTGTAGAAACGTTGTTGTACCTGTGTGTTATTGTTATCTGTATGAATAGTATGTCTCTTCTTTCGTCTCTTCCTTCACCCCCCAACCAGTCATGGCACGAGACTGCCCCTCCCTGAGGTTCTGCCGGAGGTTTCTTCCTATAAGGGAGTTTTTCCTTCCCACTGTTGCTTAGTGCTGCTCATAGGGGATCGTTTGATCGTTGAAGTTTTTCTCTGAATTACTCATAGTTTGTGCCTTATGCATCTAGCACCTTGAGATGACTTTTGTTGTGATTAGGCACTATACAAATAAAGTAGAATTAAAAATTGAATTATTTGTTATATGAATGGTTTGTTTCTTTGTTTCTTAATAATGTTTGTTATTTTTTCCTATAAATTTGCAGCTTTTGTGATCATTTTAAAACCTTTATCCATGCACATTTTTTTCCTAATGAATATACAGTGGCTTTCCATCACAATATAGGGTTTCCTCTGGTATCATTTCTGGGTGGTCGCCCGCCATGGCTGAAAATTTTCCACCACTCCCTATGAGGAAACATAAATTTAAGAAAAATATATGAAGCAATGACGATCCACAAGCACACACAGGAACAACGCGCCTGACCGTCATCCACGCGGATTTTAGAAGCGCCCTGCCCGCGTGTTCCAGTCAGCAAGCAGAGTGTCTTACTATGAGCATCGCTGTCTGAGAGAAACATGAGATTATTACTTTAAATGCGGAAAAAAATCAGAAGAGGTATGCAAGCAGTGAAGACATTTATCATGGTTTTAACCCGCTGCTAACGGGAACAATAATGGAAGAGTTGCTTAACTAATACGTGTGGTTAGTTTTTTGTTTGTCTTATTTCAGACAAGAATAAAAAGGATGTTTCTCCCTTTACCTTAGTTAATATTAATTAACTAATTTATGTTAATTATTATGTACCTGGCAAGTTAAGATGACTGAAATTCACCAAGTCAATAACTTTAATCTGTCAGCAGCCTTCAGACAAACTAAACGTGCTGTCACGAACCGAGCCTGTGTTATCCTGTATCCTCGGTTCTGACCGCTCTCTGTGGCTCAGGCATCGGGTTTATTATATATTGTTATCTTTTGAGTTTTTGTTGTTTTTATGTCTGTGTTCCTTTTCTTTTCCATGCCTGTAGCCGCTGCTCTGGCCGGCGGTTGTTGGGCAGCCGTTTTGGCCCACTTTCAGGTGGGCGCTGTGTAACATTCGCCGGTCCAACCACGCCCCCTCTCACTTTGACAGTCAGCTGTTTCGCCCCGGTAATTATCTTTTCTGTGCCTCGGCCAGGTGTGTCCAATTTGTGACACCAGCAGTGTTTGTACTTAGGTGGCTCTTGCCAGTCAAACACTGCTGGACCATTGTGCGCGATCATACAGTCGTTAATCGCTGTATGACCATCCAAGTCAACGAGGGATTGTGTGTGCTTGCTGGAGTATTGGGCTTCTAGGACTAATCCTGCTTTGTGAGTAAACTGTTCGTGTTTCTCTGTGCAGTTGTGCTGCTACGCTTGTCTGGTAGCGTTTCCCCGAGCGGCACAACTGCTACGCTTAGGCTGTTGCCAAGTTTTGTCCTCCTAAGACAGTCGAGTCTCCTAGAAGACTCCTAATTCTCCCGAGCGCATGTGTGTGTTTACATTGACTGCCATGCTGTCAGTTTACAATTATTGTCAGCAATATCACGACGTATTGGCCACTCCACATAGCTGTGGTTCTGTTGCGCCCTTGAAGTGATGTCGGCTCTAGGGTGCAACCGTGGTTAATATGTTTCTCTTTCCATACGTTCGCTGGGCGATGTCGGCCCCGAACGCCTACTGTAAGTGTTTTTGTATATTTTTGTAAGTCTTCACCTTTTTGGAATCTGTCTTTATGTTCAATAAATGTGATGTGGTGTAATCCATCCATCCATCCATCTTTTTCAGCTTAATCCTTTTCGGGTTGCGGGGGGGCTGGAGCCTATCCCAGCATCTTTGGGCGAGAGGCAGGGTATACCCTGGACAGATCGCCAGTCCATTGCAGGGCCAACACAGAGAGACAGACAACCATTCACTCTCACAGTCATACCTAAGGACAATTTAGAATCCCCAGTTTGATGCCAATTAACCTAACTTGCATGTTTTTAGCATGTGGGAGGAAACCGGAGAAATCCCGGAGTAAACCCACGCAGACAGGGGGAGAGCATGCAAACTCCACTCAGATCACTGTTAGCCGGGAGCTGGGATCGACCCTGGGATCTCCCGACCAAGGGTGAGTTGTTGTGTGCTGCCACAGTGCTAACCACTCCTCCACCGCACTGCCCGTGCTGTGGTGTAATCCTGCGCGTAAATCCATTCTTCCTTCCCTTCCACTGTGCGCAATGTAAAAGTGCACAAGGAGGCTTGTGACATGTGCCAACATTTGGATTTCAAAATAAGGGAGGTTTTTCCTGCTGTCTGGGTAGTGAGGAGAGTTCTAAAAAAAACTATAAATATATAGAAATACTACAACAGAAATAACTGCATCTTTGGTCATTTAAGTTCATTTATTTTATTGAATACAGTTTTTCTTTCCTTTGAAATCAGAGTTAAATTATTGTTCTGTTCTGGCTCTGCAAAATTATGATCAAAAATGTAAATTGTTATAAGGAAAAAGTTTAAAAAATTACCACAATCTGTTTCAAATTTATTAAAAAAAAACCCTAATTTTATTTTAAAAAAACAGACAAAAATTGGCCATAAAATAATTCACAAATTTAAAATAAAGTCTCAAATGTACAAGAAAAGTCAATTTTACAAGAGGAAATTACAAATTTGAGGAAAATGGTTTCAAATTTAGATAAATTTACAGAGAAAAGTAGAAAACCATAAGAAAATTGTTATAAATTTTGGAGAAAAACCTCAAACCTTCAAGACTGACGTCATTACTCAAGTTTTTAAGTGGGTGCTCTTTGTACCCATCCATCCATCCATCCATCCATCTTTTTCCGCTTAATCCTTTTCGTACCCTTAATTAGAAATTTTTGGTTGTCTACTTTTTATTTACATGACACTTGATATTTTCTAACCTGTTTGTATACCACCATAGACAGAGAGAGAACCTGAATTAGACAGAGCTCAGAGAGGGCAAGATGAGACAGAAGAGATGAGCCAAGGAGAGGAAAGTGTTCAGGCAGAGGGTCCAGGAGAGGTGAGAGCAGAGGAAGGAGAGAAGGACGACACCAGTAAAAAGTCCAAATACAGGACGTCTGGGTGGGACCCCAGCTGGCCCAATATTCCAACACTCAAGCCTCGGTTGTACAATACTTCAAATGGTAAGTTCCATATGCAAAGTTACTGAGCAAAATTTAAAAAAATGTGTTTTCTGCGCCTCCCACCTCACCCCGGAAAAATATGTTGCCGCCTCACCAAGGTCTTTAAGCCAGAGGAAACACTGTAATATCTCAACATTTGCAACTATACTCAAAAGTTTGTGGCATTTTCCTCTTCGAACACATCTGAATACCTTGAAAATGTGTTTTCTAGGTAGACCAGCAAAAGAAAAGCAGTTGGTGGGCTCCTCCTGTCATTTCCCTCATTTTTCTCTCATGACTTCCTCATTTTTCGCTAAAATTAGGGTAAGGGTAGTGATTATTTACATGACCACTAGACAATCCTTAATGCTAAAATGTACATATCGGTCGAAGCAACGTTGGTAAAAATGACCACATACTGTATGTTACTGTCTCAGATGAACTGTGTTAAACTGACTGCTTGTATTGCATGTGTACTTTTCTTGCTTTTATATTTCAGTAAATCTTCCACCATTGCTTTTCAAAATAAGAAAACAATATTTCTGTGGTTCACATTCTGTTGTTTTGCTGTGATTGTGTAAGGTCATCCCTTTAACCAATGTTCGTTATACCCAGTGCAGTGGGAGAACATAAACAGGCAGGCAGGGAGACTCCCAACAGCAGATTTCACTGTGATCAATGGTAAACTGACCCTTGCAGCTGGGTCCATTACTGAGAGGCCGTAGCTTCTCCGACTGCAATTTGTTTCCTGGGAACAGATTATGTTCTGGGTTGTGTGGCCTCAGGGAAAACAGACTAGGAGAGCCTAATTTTTTTCTTAATGCATGAATGTTTTATTGGGCACACATTACTGACTACTACTAGTAGTAAATAGGATCAGAGAAGACTATAAGCCGAACGCAAGAAAGAATGGCAAACCAATTTATCTTCATTTCACAGACCTTTTGAATGTTGTGCTAATGCAGAGTGTGGAGGTGTGGAGGGTAGAAAGGAAGTAAAGTCAAACAGAAAATAATTCAATTCAATTCAATTCAACTTTATTTATATAGCGCCATTTCACAACAACAGTCATCTCATAGCACTATCAACTGTAGGGGGGAACCCCCACAGTTGTAGAAAGTTGCAGAAAGACCCCAGCAATCAGGCGATCCCGTGTGAGCAAGCACTTGGCGACGGTGGAGAGGAAAAACTCCCTTTTAACAGGAAGAAACCTCCAGCAGAACCAGGCTCAGGGAGGGGCAGTCATCTGCTGCGACTGGCTGGGGGGGTGAGGGGATAGAGAAGAAGAAAAGAACAGACATGTAGAGAGCAAACAGCACGATGGGGACTCAATCTATGGGAGAGAACAAACAAATGTTAATGACCAGCAAAAAAAATATTTCATAGAGAGTGAGGAAAGGAGTGAGGCCCAGTGCATTACTGGAGGTCCCCCGGCTGACTAAACCTATTAGCAGCATAACTAAGGGAGGGTTCAAAAACACATGATCCCTCCCTAATTGTAGGCTATATCAAAAAGGTAGGTTTTAGCCCTATTCTTAAAAACAGAGATCGAGTCTGACTCCCGAATCCAGATTGGCAGCTGATTCCACAGGAGAGGAGCTTGATAACTGAAGGCTCTGCCTCCCATTGTACTTTTGGAGATTCTAGGTATTACAAGTAATCCTGCATTTTGGGAGCGTAGTGCTCTGTTAGGATAATACGGTAGTATCAGATCTTTTAAATAAAAAGGAGCCTGATTGTTTAGAGCTTTGTAAGTAAGAAGAAGGATTTTAAACTTAATTCTAAACTCTATGGGAAGCCAATGAAGGGAGGCCAGAACCGGAGAGATATGATCTCTCTTTCTAGTACCTGTTAAAACTCTTGCTGCAGCATTTTGGATCAGCTGAAGACTTTTTAAAGATGTTTTAGGACAGCCTGATAATAAAGAATTACAATAATCTAATCTCGAGCTAACAAAAGCGTGGATCAGCTTCTCAGCATCACTCTGAGACAAGATGCTCCTAATCTTGGCAATATTACGCAAATGATAGAAGACAGTCTTAGAAACAAATTTAATATGTGAATTGAAGGACAAATCCTGATCAAAAATAACTCCAAGGTTCCTCACAGAGCTATTAAGAGAAAGAGTAACTGCGTCCAAACTGAAAGTTTGATTTGGAAAGGAATTTCTAAGGTTTTTTGGACCAACAAGAATGACTTCAGTCTTATCTGAATTTAATAGCAGGAAATTACAAGTCATCCAAGCTTTGATTTCCTTAAGACAGGCTTCTAACTTGGCTAATTGATTACTATCATCTGGCTTCATTGACAGGTATAATTGTGTGTCATCTGCATAACAATGAAAATGTATACAGTGCTTTCTAATAATGTTGCCTAACGGAAGCATATATAAACTAAAAAGAGTAGGGCCTAGCACAGATCCCTGTGGAACTCCATGACTAAGCTTTGAGTTGAAAGAAAACTCATTATTTACATGAACAAACTGGAACCTATCAGATAAATAAGATCTAAACCACTGCAACGAAGTTCCATTAAGTCCAACATAGTGTTCTAATCTATCAAGTAGAATATTATGATCGATAGTATCAAAAGCTGCACTAAGGTCTAAAAGGACAAGTACAGAAACTAGTCCATTATCAGATGCAATGAGGAGGTCGTTAGTGACCTTCGCTAAGGCTGGTTCAGTACTATGATGGATTCTAAACCCAGATTGAAACTCTTCAAGTAAACCATTTCCCTGCAGGTGGTCAAATAATTGAGTAGCAACAACTCTTTCTAAGATTTTTGAAATGAAAGGGAGATTAGAGATTGGTCTATAGTTAGCTAAAGCTCCTGGATCTAGCGTTGGCTTTTTGAGTAAGGGTTTAATTACAGCCGTTTTAAAAGCCTGCGGTACATGGCCTAAAGTTAATGAAGAATTGATTATATGAAGAATAAAGCTACCAATAAGTGGGAAGACTTCTTTAAATAACCTGGTAGGAATAGGGTCTAAAAGACAAGTTGAAGGTTTGGATGAGGAAACTATTTTGTCTAACTCACAAAGGTCGATTGGAGTAAACTCATCAAGACAGACATCAAAAGAAGGAGTTGTAGTAGTTACAGTATTTAAGTTAACTGGGGGAAGAATCTGATTGATTTTATCTCTGATGGATGAAATTTTATTATTGAAAAAGTTCATAAAGTCCTGACTAGTAAGCTCTAAGGGAATGCTAGGATTAACAGAGTCCTGACTCTTTGTCAACCTGGCTACAGTACTGAAAAGAAACCTGGGATTATTCTTGTTCTCTTCTATTAATGCAGAGTAATAACTTGTTCTAGCTTTTCTAAGAGATTTTTTATAAATTAAAAGATGATTTCTCCAAGCTAAATAGATTTCATCTAAATTAGTAGAGCACCATTTTCTTTCTAATTGACGAGTCTTCTGTTTTAAGCTACGAGTTTCTGTGTTGAACCAAGGAGTTAGAAATCTCTGATTAGACTTTTTCTCTTTTAAGGGGGCCACCAAGTCTAGAGCCTGATGCAGAGAAGCTGAAACACTATCCACCATGTTATCAATTACAGAAGGAGCAAGCTGTCTATAGCTTATTTCTGTTGTGTTGACACATGGCATAGAGGAAACAATCTGCATAAATTTGGAAACAGCATCGTCTGAGAGGCATCTACTGTAATAATATTTTTCTTTAGGAGCCAAATAGTCAGAAATAGTAAAATCAAAGGTTAACAGACAATGGTCTGACAGTACAGGGTTATGAGGAGACACTACAAGATTTTCTATTTCTATGCCATATGTCAGAACAAGGTCCAATGTATGGTGGAGGTAATGAGTAGAATTTCCTACTTTCTGAGAAAACCCAATCGAGTCTAATATTGAATTAAAAGCCACATTAAGGCAGTCACTATCTACATCCACATGTATATTAAAGTCCCCTACTATAATTATTCTATCAGATTTCAGCACTAAATCAGCTAAGAAATCAGCAAATTCGGATAAAAATTCTGAGTAGGTTGATGGGGGACGATAAACTATGGCAAATAAAATTGGGTTTAACCTAAAATTGCTAAAGTGCCCAATACTGAGGACCAGGCCCTCAAAGGAATTATAACATGTTTTTTGCTTTACATTAACTAGTAATTTGGAATGGTAAATTGCTGCTACTCCTCCTCCACGACCAGAACTTCTGGGATTTTGACAGTTTAAATAACCAGAGGGAGTTGATTCATTTAAACCAACATAATCCTCTTGTCCTAACCAAGTCTCTGTAAGGGATATTAAATCAATCTGATGATCAATTAACAAATCATGGACTAACAGAGACTTGGGAGTTAGAGACCTAATATTTAATAAACCACATTTAATTTTTAGATTATGAGGAGGAACAGAGGCCAAATCATTCAATTTAGAGGCTTTATGTTTAATTTGAGATTTACCAATATTTTGCTTTATCACTTTGGGATGCTTATGCATTATATTTTTATTCACTTTGGAGGGAGCAGACAACGATTCTCTGATGGGGAAGACAGGGGCTAAGCTGAGGGATGGCGGATGAAGAGGAGCTGCAGAGAGGCTTGTAAGACTGCGACTCTGCTTCCTGGTCCCAACTCTGAGTAGTCATGGTTTTGGAAATTTGGATAAAAAAGATGCCAGATTGTTAGATAAATGAGAAGCACCATCCAAAGTGGGATGAATGCTGTCTCGTCTCATAAGACCAGATTTTCCCCAAAAAGAGCTCCAATTGTCAATGTAGCCCACGTCATTTTTAGGACACCACACAGACAGCCAGCGGTTCAAGGATGACGAGCGACTAAACATGTCATCACTGGTCAGATTGGGGAGGGGCCCAGAGAATACTACAGTGGCAGACATCGTTTTTGCAAACTCACACACCGATTCTATATTAAGTTTCGTGACTTCCGACTGCCGGAGACGGATGTCATTAATGCCAGCGTGAATAACAATTGTGGAATATTTACAGTTACTTTTAGCCAGCATTTTCAAATTTGACTCGATGTCGCCTGCTCTGGCCCCAGGAATGCATTGGACTATGGCCGCTGGAGTCTCTAGGTTCACGTTTCTGACTACAGAGTCGCCAATGATCAGAGTTTTTTCCTCAAGGGGTGTGTCGCTGAGCAGGGAAAAACGATTAGAGACATGAACAGGTTGGTGGTGAACCGGGGATTTGCGACTAGGCTTCCTTCTCACCGTCACCCACCCAGTCTCCTCGCTGCTGAGGAGAGCCGAGGGACCGCTGACAGGGGGGCCTAAGCTAGCTAGCTCCGCTGCAGCTAATGGGCGTCCGTCAAGATTAACTGGCGCAGACGGTGTTTCAATGCAGCGGAGCCGGGATTCCAAATCAGACAACCTCGCCTCGAGCGCCTCAAAAAGACAACATTTATTACATTTACCGTTATCACTAAAAGAGGCAGAGGTGTAGCTAAACATCTGACAGAGAGAGCACACCAGAGGAGGAGAGGAAGGAGAGCTAGTAGCCATAGCTAATGGCTGGAGAGCACCCACACAGGCAAACCACACAGGCAGACAGCAAAACAGGAAGTGACGATACGTTACCACAAGGAAGTGACGATCCCCACTATAATAATAATCAGAATAAAGAAATGACTGATGGGGAGTAGAAAGTGGGAGAAATAAGGAGATGAAGAGACTGATTCACAGGCTTTTATGGGTCAATAAATTACAACTAAAATGTTGTTGTTGTTTTTTTTTAACAAACTCAAGCTAATTCCACACAAGCCTAATTGGACTGTTGATGCTGTTTTCTTCCTTCCTTTCTTCCTACTATCCATCCATCCATCCACCCATCCATCCATCGCTTATCCGGGAGTCCAGGGTGAGGGGGCAGCAGTCCAAGCAGAAAAGACAGACTGCCAACTGGTTCTCATAGCACCATGATTCCCATGATCCCTCCTGCAGGTGGTGAGCCCACTGAAGGGTGGACCCATGTGGCTCAGTGTGTAACTCTGAGTCCTTGTAATGTTTTTCATGGGGATCTGCTGGGCTGCTCTTGGTCTGGCCCTTCACCCAGGACTCCTGGGATCATGAGGGCACACAAAACCCTCCACCATAAGGTGGCGATCCATGAAAGAGACGGTGAAAAGTGAAATAAAAGCATAAGAAAATTCATTGTCTCATCCAAAGGTGCAGCTATTGCTCTGAGGTCCTGTTGTGTAATGCAAAATCTTTCTGCTTCTGTGAATTAAGCACATACAAGTTAATGAATTTGACCTACAGTTTGGCTTTCTATTTATTTGTCTGTCAATAAAAAAAAAGATTCTCAAATTAATTATGCTTTTTTGGTTGTGTAAATACTGATAGCAGTTCCTGCCTGGGTGAAGGAAAACAGAGATAAATACTTGCTGCACATGGTGTCTGCTAAGGTAAATGCACATTCCCTAGAGTACTGATGTACAGTTTACTTCTGGCAGTTGTGGGATCATGCTTTCCCTGTTGCTGAATCACAGTATCTGCTTCCCAAGCAACAGACAGTAACCAACTTCCCACTCGTGCTAGGACCAGACAAGTCAGACAAGTAGGCAGTGTTCACCCTAAGACATATACAAGATAAGACAAGCTTTTATTAGTTCCACAATGAGGAAATTACAGGATTGCAGCAGCAAATGGATAGCAGCACTCAGAGCAATAGTAAATAAGAGAAGATAAGAATTGCTTAACCAAAGCAGTAAATAAATATACATATGTACACAGTTATATACACAGTGCAGGAGCATTGCAGCTAGATGGTATCAACAGCTTTACAGTTAGTTAAATTACCAGCAATATATAAATACAGACCCAGACAGTATGTTTCACATTTGAACAAACAGTGTTGTTGCTTCTCTCGATAATAATTGTAATTGCCTTAGTTGTGTATTGGAGGGGACGATCTCTATTGTGCAATGTTGTGATGTTTAATACGGCTATTAGCAATGCCGGTTAGATTATAAAGTCTGACAGCAGCAGGTAGGAAAGACCTGCGGAACCTCTCCCTTGAGCACTTAGGATGGCACAGCCTACCACTAAATGAGCCCCTCACTGCGTTCAGCATGTCCTCCATGGGGTGGGACTCAGACTCCAGCAGAGATGACAGCTTAACCACCATCCTCCTCTCCTCTATCTCCTCCACCGGGTAAGGCGGTGCCCCAGAACAGAGCTTGCTTTTTTGATCAGCCTGTTCAGTCTCTTCCTGTCGGCTGCTGTGATGCAGTGTTGTGTGTTGTGTGAAAAGTCAGCAGTGTAGAGGGTGAACAGGAACGGAGCCAGAACTGTTCCCTGGGAGGGTCCCCATACTGCAGATGATGGTGTCAGACACACAGTCCTGGGTTCTCACAAACTGTGGTTGGTCTGTGAGGTAGTCCAGGATCCACTAGACAGGTGCTGGTCCACCCCTACACACAGCAGCTTGTCCCTCAGGATCACTGGTTGTATGGTCATGAGAGCACTGGAGAAATCAAAGAACATGATCCTCACAGTGCTCCCAGGCTTCTCCAGGTGGGACAGGGAACGATGTAGGAGGAAGATCACTGCATCCTCCACCCCGATGCCATGCTGGTCGGCAAACTGAAGTGGGTCCATTGCTGGTACCATCAGGGGCGGAGATGGGCAAGGAGCAGCCTCTCCAGGGTCTTCATCAGGTGTGATGTGAGGGCTACTGGTCTGTAGCTGTTCAGATCCTTGGGGTGCGGCGTCTTCGGTACGGGTACCATGCAGGATGTTTTCCACAGCTGTTGTACCCTCCCCAGCTTCAGGCTGAGGCTGAAGATGTGCTCCATAATCCCACACAGCTGGTCTGCACAGGATTTGAGGAGCCTCGAGCTGATGCCATCCGGACCTGCAGTCTTCGTCGCCTTGATCCTCTTCAGCCCAGCTCTCACCTGGGTCGTCAGACTGGGGCAGGGGGGCTGTGTGCTAGGAGGGGGTGGGGGGTCTGTGAGGGGAAAAACAGCTGGGGGTGTGTACTGAGAGCTGAGGGACGTAAGGGGGGTGGAGGGAGGGCAGTGGACAGGGGGACTAGATAAAGGTGGAGGCAGCAGGGGTTGGTGGGCAGGCGGAGGAGAGGGCGGTTGGTCAAACTGCATCTGCGTCTGAATTAATGTGCTTTGATTGTATATATAGCCATTGAGCTTTTTAACCAGCTGAAATCAGATCAGCTTTTTCCTAGATCAGATGTTTGCAGCCTTGAAAAAGCTCTCCTGCTTTATCTTGATCCATCAGCTGCCCCCAAGCATCAGGCCATGTCTGTGACCGTATCAGGTCAAAACATTCACCCTTATAGACACGAAAGTGGAGACTAATTTGCACTCAATTTTAAGCCACCTCTTGGCAAGACAGTCAAACCCACTTATGTTGTGCTTGTGTGTGTGTGTGTGTGTGTGTGTGTGTGTGTGTGTGTGTGTGTGTGTGTGAAAGCATGATCCTTGCTGATCAATCTGAAATAGATTTTTCTTTTACACGCTGTAGTCTTTTATGACTGTGACTCTTTTATTCTGAATGGACGGCCTGTAACAACCTGAAACCCTGTAACACTCCACTAAGGTATTGAAGCGATCTTGTGTAAATAATGTGTTTCCAGTCAGAAATCAACTATGAATGAGATGACAGAGTACTAGCAAGATGTTTATGAATAATACTAAAAAAACAGCCTCAAAATAATAGAATCAGGTTGATCTTGCATATTTTAGTTATGTTGATCACATGCCAGTTCTGAATAGTACATTTACCACTTCTGTATCTAATTAAAAAAAAAAAAATCAGATCAATTAAAGGTGTTAGAGACAACATTCTGACCTCCTGGCCAGGAGGTGCCACATTTACTCTTGTACCACCTGCTTGGTAGAGACACACGATGTCAACCCACTTATGCTATTGGCTGTGACCAGCTGTAACATCTTTACCAGCCATAGATATGTAAACATGGGACAGGATAAGGCTAGCTGCTAGTCTAGTCACATTCAGTATACATAGCTTACTTATATGATTACATTAAATACAGTGAACAATTGTTTGTGTATCCTGTTATCACAGTGTTGCAGATGCTGCCGACCATTATAATTACCTCCGCCAGGCCGAAAGGCCAGGAGGAGGTAATGTTTTTGCCGGGGTTTGTCTGTGTGTTTGTCTGTGTGTTTGTCTGTTTGTCTGTCTGTCTGTCTGTCTGTTTGTCTGTTGGTTAGCAAGATAACTCAAAAACTTTTGGACGGATTTCAATGAAACTTTCAGGCGTTGTTGGAAATGGTACAAGGAAGAACTGATTAAATTTTGGGGATGATCCGCATCACCGTCTGCATACAGGAATTTTTTAAAGCATTTTTTTCCACACTGTGACATACGGCCATTTTCAACACGTGTGCAGGCGCAATGGAGGGCGCTGGGCGTCGTGTCTGACCAACACAAACTCCGCGTTCTTCAACGTTTTAGGCACAAAAGCACGCGGAAAACACTGCTGGCCTGGGCCCGCCAGTGTGCCTGTTTTTGCGCCACGCTGCAAAACCTGACACGGCCACCTGTCCGCCGCCCGATTATTTGCCACAAATTCCCCGCCCAGCTATAGGCGCTGCGTAAAAACGACCTCTCTGCCGGGGAAGATTCTAAATTCTGTTTTGCTGCGGAGCGCAACCCCAATATAATATAAAATCCACGGCAACCTGTCTAACCAATCTGCATCCGTCAGTGGAGGAGATGGACACACCAACACTTCAGTTTATTACCTCCGCCAAGGAGGCAATGCTTTTACTACCGTAAAACGGGGCTATAAGGGACGGCGGGGTAATATGGGACACTTTTCTAAATGTAATTCTGCTTTTTTAATTTTGCTTCCGCCTAGATTTGATGAAGGATTCATGGATATTTGACAATAACAACACAACTCAGCGTCCTGCTCAAAATAAAAAAAGCAGAATTACATTTAAAACATTTCCCAGAAAAGTGTCCCTTATTAACCCGCCGTCCCTTATAGCCCCGTTTTACACTACTGAACCACTAATCCTATCACTATCACATTGATTGTCATTCATTAATTGTCTGTTTATTGCACTGTCCATGTCAAATAAACAAATAATCATTGTGAATCCAATTGCTAGTCATATCTTTTCATGCTCAGGGAATCTGAAAACGTACACACAAACACTGTATGGGGGGAACTGTGCCGCTTGGCGGAGGTCTGCGCTCTCCGAATGCTTTTCTAGTTACCTCCGCCAGGCCGAAAAGGCCAGGAGGAGGTTATGTTTTTGCCGGGGTTTGTCTGTGTGTTTGTCTGTTGGTTAGCAAGATAACTCAAAAAATCTTGGACGGATTTCCATGAAACTTTCAGGCGTTGTTGGAAATGGTACAAGGAAGAACTGATTAAATTTTGGGGGTGATCCGGTTCACCGTCTGGATACAGGAAATTTTTAAAGCATTTTTCATTCAACACTGTGACATACAGCCATTTTCAACATGTGCGCAGGCGCAATGGAGGGCGCTGGTCGTCGTGTCTGCAACACAAACTCTGCGTTCTTCAACGTTTTAGGCACAAAAGGATGCGGAAAACACTGCTGGCCTGGGCCCGCCAGCGTGCCTGTGTTTGCGCGCAACTGCAAAACCTCACACGGGCAGCTGTCCGCCGACGGATTCTTTGGCAGAAATTCCCCGGCCAGCCATAGGAGCTGCGCATTTGGCAGAAATTCACCGGCCAGCCATAGGCGCTGCGCAAAAACGAGCTCTCTGCCGGCGAAGCTTCTAAATTCTCGTTTGCCGCGGAGCGCAACCCCCAAAAAAATAATATTGTAGCGAACTCAATATGAGCACCCTACTTGGCTTGCCAAGTGGGTTGACCCTATTGGCGACACAGGTAGAGTGCGGGACTCCGGAGCAGGAGGCGTGAGTTCGAACCTCCCGGTGGGACGTCGCCATGTCGAGCAGCACGTTACAATATAATATAAAACCCACGGCAACCTGTCTACCCAATTTGCATCCGTCAGTGGAGGAGATGGACGCAACACTTCAGTTTATTACCTCCGCCAAGGAGGCAATGCTTTTACTACTGAACCACTAATCCTATCACTATCAGATTGATTGTCATTGATTAATTGTGTGTTTATTGCACTGTACCTGTCAAATAAACAAATAATCATTGTGAATCCAATTGCTAGTCATATGTTTACATGCTCAAGGAATGTGAAAACGTACACACAAACACTGTATGGGGGGAATTGTGGCGCTTGGCGGAGGTCTGCGCTCTCCGAGTGCTTTTCTAGTTACCTCCGCCAGGCCGAAAAGGCCAGGAGGAGGTTATGTTTTTGCCGGGGTTTGTGTGTTTGTCTGTCTGTTTGTCTGTTGGTTAGCAAGATAACTCAAAAAGTCTTGGACGGATTTGCATGAAACTTTCAGGCATTGTTGGAAATGGTACAAGGAAGAACTGATTAAATTTTGGGGGTGATCCGGTTCACCGTCTGGATACAGGAATTTTTTTAAAGCATTTTTCAACACTGTGACATAGGGCCATTTTCAACATGTGCGCAGGCGCAATGGAGGCCGCTGGGCGTCGTGTCTGACCAACACAAACTCCACCTTCTTCAACGTTTTAGCCACAAAACCATGCGGAAAACACTGCTGGCCTCGGACCCCCAGCGTGCCTGTGCCAGCCATAGGCGCTGCGCACATTGCGCTGGTTGTCGTGTCTGACCAACACAAACTCCGCGTTCTTCAACGTTTTAGGCACAAAAGCACGCGGAAAACACTGCTGGCCTGGGCCCGCCAGCGTGCCTGCTTTTGCGCCACGCTGCAAAACCTGACACGGACACCTGTCCGCCGCCCGATTATTTGCCACAAATTCCCCGCCCAGCTATAGGCGCTGCGTAAAAACGACCTCTCTGCCGGGGAAGACTCTAAATTCTGTTTTGCCGCGGAGCGCAACCCCAATATAATATAAAACCCACGGCAACCTGTCTAACCAATCTGCATCCGTCAGTGGAGGAGATGGACACACCAACACTTCAGTTTATTACCTCCGCCAAGGAGGCAATGCTTTTACTACCGTAAAACGGGGCTATAAGGGACGGCGGGGTAATATGGGACACTTTTCTAAATGTAATTCTGCTTTTTTAATTTTGCTTCCGCCTAGATTTGATGAAGGATTCATGGATATTTGACAATAACAACACAACTCAGCGTCCTGCTCAAAATAAAAAAAGCAGAATTACATTTAAAACATTTCCCAGAAAAGTGTCCCTTATTAACCCGCCGTCCCTTATAGCCCCATTTTACACTACTGAACCACTAATCCTATCACTATCACATTGATTGTCATTCATTAATTGTCTGTTTATTGCACTGTCCATGTCAAATAAACAAATAATCATTGTGAATCCAATTGCTAGTCATATCTTTTCATGCTCAGGGAATCTGAAAACGTACACACAAACACTGTATGGGGGGAACTGTGCCGCTTGGCGGAGGTCTGCGCTCTCCGAGTGCTTTTCTAGTTACCTCCGCCAGGCCGAAAGGCCAGGAGGAGGTTATGTTTTTGCTGGGGTTTGTCTGTTTGTCTGTCTGTCTGTCTGTCTGTTGGTTAGCAAGATAACTCAAAAAGTCTTGGACGGATTTCCATGAAACTTTCAGGCGTTGTTGGAAATGGTACAAGGAAGAACTGATTAAATTTTGGGGATGATCCGGATCACCGTCTGGATACAGGAATTTTTTAAAGCATTCTTTAACACTGTGACATACGGCTATTTTCAACATGTGCGCAGGCGCAATGGAGGGCGCTGGTCATCGTGTCTGACCAACATAAACTCCGCCTTCTTCAACGTTTTAGGCACAAAAGCACGCGGAAAACACCGTGCCTGTGTTTGCGCGACGCTGCAAAAGCTGAGACGGGCAGCTGTCCGCCGCCGGATTATTTGGCAGAAATTCCCCGGGCAGCCATAGGCGCTGCGCAAAAATGAGCTGCTCGGCAGTGTGCTGTGTGCCTGTGTTTGCGCAACGCTGCAAAAGCTCAGACAGCCAGCTGTCCGCCGCTGGATTATTTGGCAGAAATTCCCCGGTCAGCCATAGTAGCTCCGCAAAAAGAAGCTCTCTGCCGGGGAATTTTCCAAATCATCTTTGGCTGCGGAGCGCAACCCCAATAAAGATAAAGATTAGATGTACCACGAAGGTCGAGTGCAAGCAAGATGTTTGTGTCTGTGAACATTCCGTCTTTTGGCGAGTTGATACGTAACGATGTTTACAGTTTGATGAGAAGGTTGCTGCCATGTAACAATCATCTTATATCAGCAATTGTCAACTCGTCACTCACACTTCAGCATTTGGAAGTGGTGGCGTTCCATTTTATACTGAGTCCAATATTGTATGTTATTGTTGTTACAAGACTGCCGACTGTCTGCTGATCTGTATATACTTTTATTTATTTATTTTCTACTCCTTTTAGTTCTGCATTTAATATGAACCCTGAGTTTGAAATAAACGTTTGATTTTTGAATAAAACCCACGCCAACCCGTCTACCTAACTGGCATCCGTCAGTGAAGCCCTCAGTGCTGCTTTCAGTGATCTAAAACGCTCACATAACCCATTGGCCTGTGGGTTGTACGCAGTCGTGTCATGACTTCTTTTGTTTTTTCTTTTGAATTCTTGGATGGAACATGGGTGGCCAATATAAGCTGCGGATTCAGCCATCACATATTTCGGATAACTTATGTTGAACTGTATAATCAGAGGAGCTATTGTCTAATTTGACCTTGTTGGATTTTATTACCCCCTTTGTTATATTATTCACTTTCTTTTAACCTGTACTCTTAATCTATTCGAAATAAAGATTAATTCATTCGTTCATTCAATTGCAACACCCCCAGCCTGGGAGTTTGCAGATGCAGGACATGGACACAACACCAACACTTCAGTTTATTACCTCCGCCAAGGAGGTAATGCTTTTACTACTGAACCACTAATCCTATCATTGTGAATCCAATTGCTACTCAGATGTTTTCATGGTCAAGGAATCTGACAACGTACACACAAACACTGTATGGGGGGAACTGTGGCGCTTGGCGGAGGTCTGCGCTCTCCGAGTGCTTTTCTAGTTTTGTTATGTTTTGGCCAGCATGGCCTTGTAATCATGCTACTAGCCAAGGTTGTCTTGGCTTAACTACCACTCTTTTTATGGCTACTCATTTCTAGGTACTATTCTGGCTTGTTTTGTAATATTTACCTCCGCCAGGCCGCAGGCCGAGGAGGTTATGTTTTTGCCGGGGTTTGTCTGTATGTTTGTCTGTTGGTTAGCAAGATAACTCAAAAAGTTTTGGACGGATTTCGATGAAACTTTCAGGCGTTGTTGGAAATGGTACAAGGAAGAACTGATTAAATTTTGGGGATGATCCGGATCACTGTCTGGATCCAGGAATTTTTTAAAGGATTCTTTAACATTGTGAGATACGGCCATTTTCAACATGTGTGCAGGCGCAATGGAGGGCGCTGGTCGTCGTGTCTGACGAACACGAACTCCGCGTTCTTCAAAGTTTTAGGCACAAAAGCACGCGGAAAACAGTGGTGGGCCGGGCCCGGCAGCGTGCCTGTGTTTGCGCTATGCTGCAAAAGCTGAGACGGGCAGCTGTCCAGCGCGGGATTATTTGGCAGAAATTCCCCGGGCAGCCATAGGGGCTGCGCAAAAACAAGCTCTCTGCCGGGGAAGCTTCCAAATGCTCTTTTGCCGCGGAGCGCAACCCCAATATAAAACCCACGGCAACCTGTCTACCCAATTTGCATCCGTCAGTGAAGCCCTGAATGCTGCTTTCAGTGATCTATGAAAACGCTCGCATAACCCATTGGCCTGTGGGTTGTACGCGGTTGTACGATGAATTGCAACGCCCGCAGCCTGGGAGTTTGGAGATGGAGGAGATGGACACAACAGCAACACTTCAGTTTATTACCTCTGCCAAGGAGGTAATGCTTTTACTACTGAACCACTAATCCTATCATTGTGAATCCAATTGCTAGTCATATGTTTTCATGGTCAAGGAATCTGAAAACGTACACACAAACACTGTATGGGGGGGAACTGTGGCACTTGGCGGAGGTCTGCGCTGTCCGAGTGCTTTTCTAGTTACCTATAGACTAGAGGGTATACGTACGTATTATGTCACCGTACAGAACTTATGGCAGTTAAAAAACATTGAGTGGCAAAAATAAGTGGCAGCATTAAAACACAAAAAATACACACAGCATTCAATCACAGCAGTACACAGAGCACCTGCTTGTATTGTGAAGAGCTAATCTTATCATTCCATCTTGTATTAATTGGCAAAAAATTAAATAAATAAATAAATAAGTAAAGGCTCTGAATCAGTTCTTCACTTACCATGTGCTCCTTGGTCTTTACCTACACATCACTACAGTCAAGTAAATGGTGTGGTCTTAACATCTAAAGTGAAAAAGGTACTCTGTGCACTGCTGTGACTAAATATTTTGTGATTTTTATGTTTTGCTGCATGCAAAATAAAGCTGTCACATGTGATTGGCACTCAAGTGTTGTGTTGCTATGGTAACTCTCCTGTAATTGCCAAAAGCTCTGTTCCAATGCATCCCCTGAGGTCTGCTCCTCCACCACTGTGCCAGAGAAGATAAAAACTTTGACATAGCCTACAAACACTTCATGGAATTAAAATTAACAGGCTACTTACGTATTATTTAGAGCACAAAAATTCAGGAGGAGAGCTGGTACATGACGCTTCATTGTTGTTATCATGTGATTGTAATTGGTTCTCCTTGGTCTTGCTTGGGTCTTTCTGGAGATCTTGTGTTATTTTATATAATTATCGCACAATCTTGTATTTCGAACCTTGTACTTTTTCATGCCGCTTCAAAACACAAACAGGGTTGGTAGGATGGATGCAAGGCTCCACCCGCACTGCATCTGTAACGGACTGCATCTGGAGTCAGTGTAAATCCAGGGTAATGCTGCCACTCATTTTTGCCACTCAGTGTTTTTTAACTGCTATGAGTTGGCGCAGTGGTTAGCACTGCGGCAACACAGCAACTCACCCTTGGCCAGGGATCCTGGGTTTGATCCCAATGCCCGACCAACAGTGATCTGTGTGGAGTTTGCATGTTCTCCCCGTGTCTGCGTGGGTTTACTCCGGGATTTCTCCGGTTTCCTCCCACATGCCAAAAACATGCAAGTTAGGTTAATTGGCATCAAAACTGGGGATTCTAAATTGTCCTTAGGTTATGACAGTGAGAGTGAATGGTTGTCTGCCTCTCTGTGTTGGCCCTGCGATGGACTGGCGATCTGTCCAGGGTGTACCCTGCCTCTTGCCCAAAGATGCTGGGATAGGCTCCAGCCCCCCCCCCCACAACCCGAAAAGGATTAAGCAGAAGAAGATGAATGAATGAATGAGTTATGTTCGGTGACATCATATGCATACCCTCTATATGGCACCTCCGTTGGCCATAAAAATGTTAGCCATGCCCTATCTAATGTATCTGTTACTTTTCACCCAGCTGCTCACATGTAAATATCATGATTATTTTGGTCTTGTAAAAAATATTAAAGGTATTTTTCATCATTATATATTTTTTCAAGAATATAAAAGCTTTAATTCTACAGCTTTGTGAACATTTTATTGATTCAATTCAATTTTATTTAGATAGTGCCATTTCACAACAACAGTCATCTCATACTGTAGCACTTTCAACTGTAGGGGAAACCCCTACAATTGCAGAAAGACCCCAGCAATCAGGGGATCCCTTGTGAGCAAAGCGCTTGGTGATGGTAGAGAGTAAATACTCCCTTTTAACAGGAAGAAACCTCCAGCAGAACCAGGCTCAAGGAGGCGCAGTCATCTGCTGCGACTGGCTGGGGGGTGAGGGGATAGAGAAGATGAAATGAACTGACATGTAGAGAGCAAACAGCACGATGGGGACTCAGTCTATGGGAGAGAACAAACAGATGTTAATGACCAGCAAAAAAAAAATTTCCTTGAGAGTGAAGAAAGGAGTGAAGCCCAGTGCAATTATTGGAGGTCCCCCGGCTGACTAAACCTATTAGCAGCATAACTAAGGGAGGGTTCAAAAACACATGATCCCTCCCTAATTGTAGGCTATATCAAAAAGGTAGGTTTTAGCCCTATTCTTAAAAACAGAGATCGAGTCTGACTCCCGAATCCAGATTGGCAGCTGATTCCACAGGAGAGGAGCTTGATAACTGAAGGCTCTGCCTCCCATTGTACTTTTGGAGATTCTAGGTATTACAAGTAATCCTGCATTTTGGGAGCGTAGTGCTCTGTTAGGATAATACGGTAGTATCAGATCTTTCAAATAAAAAGGGGCCTGATTGTTTAGAGCTTTGAAAGTGAGAAGAAGGATTTTAAACTTAATTCTAAACTCTATGGGAAGCCAATGAAGGGAGGCCAGAACCAGAGAGATATGATCTTTCTTTCTAGTACCTGTTAAAACTCTTGCTGCAGCATATTGGATCAACTGAAGATGTTTTAGAGATGTTTTAGGGCAACCTTATAATAGAGAGTTACAATACTCTAGAGCTAACAAAAGCGTAGATCAGTTTTTCAGCATCACTCAGAGACAAGATGCTCCTAATCTTGGCAATATTACGCAAATGATAAAAGGCAGTCTTAGAAACAAATTTAATATGTGAATTGAAAAACAGATCTTGATCAAAAATAACTTCAAGGTTCCTCACAGAGCTATTAAGAGAAAGAGTAACTGCATCCAAACTAAAAGTTTGATTTGGAAAGGTATTTCTAAGGTTTTTTTTTTTGGACCAACAAGAATGGCTTCAGTCTTATCTGAATTTAATAGCAGGAATTTACAAGTCATCCAAGCTTTGATTTCCTTAAGACAGGCATCTAACTTGGCTAATTGATTACTATCATCTGGCTTCTTTGACAGGTATAATTGTGTGTCATCTGCATAACAATGAAAATGTATACAGTGCTTTCTAGTAATGTTGCCTAACGGAAGCATATATAAACTAAAAAGAGTGGGGTCTAGCACAGTTCCCTGTGGAACTCCATGAGTGAGCTTTGAGTTGAAGGAAAACTCATTATTGACATGAACAAACTGGAACCTATCAGATAAATAAGATCTAAACCACTGCAACAAAGTTCCATTAAGTCCAACATAATGTTCTAATCTATCAAGTAGAATATTATGATCAATGGTATCAAAAGCTGCACTAAGGTCTAAAAGGACAAGTACAGAAACAAGTCCATTATCAGATGCGATAAGGAGGTCATTAGTGACCTTCACTAAGGCTGTTTCAGTACTATGCTGGATTCTAAACCCAGATTGAAACTCTTCAAATAAACCATTACCCTGCAAGTGGTCAAATAATTGCGTAGCAACAACTCTTTCTAAGATTTTTGAAATGGAGATTAAAGATTGGTCTATAGTTAGCTAAAACTCCTGGATCCAGTGTTGGCTTTTTGAGTAAGGGTTTAATTACAGCAGTTTTAAAAGCCTGCGGTACATGGCCTAAAGTTAATGAAGAATTGATTATTTGAAGAATAAAGTTACCAATAAATGGGAAGACTTCTTTAAATAACCTGGTAAGAATAGGGTCTAAAAGACAAGTTGAAGGCTTGGATGAGGAAACTATTTTGTCTAACTCTAAAAGGTCAATTGGAATAAACTGATCCAAACAGATGTCAATTGAAGGAGCTGTAGTAGTTACTGTATTTAAGTTAATGGTGGGAAGAATCTGACTGATTTTATCTCTGATAGATGAAATTTTATGATTGAAAAAGTTCATAAAGTCCTGACTAGTAAGCTCTAAGGGAATGCTAGGATTGACAGAGTCCGGACTCTTTGTCAGCCTGGCTACAGTGTTGAAAAGAAACCTGGGATTATTCTTGTTCTCTTCTATTAATGCAGAATAATAACTCGTTCTAGCTTTTCTCAGAGATTTTTTTATAAATTAAAAGATGATTTCTTCAAGCTAAATAGATTTCATCTAAATTAGTGGAGCACCATTTTCTTTCTAATTGACGAGTCTTCTGTTTTAAGCTACGAGTTTCTGTGTTGAACCAAGGAGTTAGAAATCTCTGATTAGACTTTTTTCTTTTTTAAAGGGGCCACCATGTCTAGAGTCTGATGCAGAGAAGCTGTAACACTATTTACCATGCTATCAATTACAGAAGGAGCAAGCTGTCTATAGCTTATTTCTGTTGTGTTGACACATGGCATAGAGGAAACAATGTGCATAAATTTGGTAACAACATCATCTGAGATTTTTCCTTAGGAGCCATATACTGTAGTCAGAAATAGTAAAATCAAAGGTTAACGGACAATGGTCTGACAGTACAGGGTTATGAGGAGACACTACCAGATTTTCTATTTCTATGCCATATGTCAGAACAAGGTCCAATGTATGGTGGAGATAATGGGTACAATTTCCTACTTTCTGAGAAAACTCCTTCGAGTCTAATTTTGAATTAAATGCCAAATTAAGGCAATCACTCTGTACATCTACATGTATATTAAAGTCCCCTACTATAATTATTCTATCTGATTTCAGCACTAAATCAGCTAAGAATTCGGCAAATTCGGATAAAAATTTTGAGTAGGTTGATGGAGGATGATAAACTATGGCAAATAAAATTGGGTTTAGCCTAAAATTGCTAAAATGCCCAATACTGAGGACCAGGCCCTCAAAGGAATTATAACATGTTTTTTGCTTTACATTAACTAGTAATTTGGAATGGTAAATTGTTGCTACTCCTCCTCCACGACCAGAACTTCTGGGATTTTGACAGTTTAAATAGCCAGAGGGAGTTGATTCATTCAAACCAACATAATCCTCTTGCCCTAACCAAGTCTCTGTAAGGGATATTAAATCAATCTGATGATCAATTAACAGATCATGGACTAACAGAGACTTGGGAGTTAAAGACCTAATATTTAACAAACCGCATTTAATTTTTAAATTATGAGGAGGAACAGAGGCCAAGTCATTAAATTTAGAGGCTTCATGTTTAATTTGAGTTTTACCAGCTTTTTGTTTAATCGCTTTGGGATGCTTATACATTATATTTTTATTTACTTTGGAGGGAGCAGACAATGATTCTCTGATGGAGGAAGACAGGGGCTAAGTTGAGGGGTGGCAGATGAAGAAGAGCTGCAGAGAGGTGTGTAAGACTGCGACTCTGCTTCCTGGTCCCAACTCTGAGTAGTCATGGTTTTGGAAATTTGGATAAAAAAGATGCCACATTGTTAGATAAATGAGAAGCACCATCCAAAGTGGGATGGACGCCGTCTCGTCTAATAAGACCAGGTTTTCCCCAGAATGAGCTCCAGTTGTCTATGTAGCCCACATTGTTTGAAGGACACCACACAGACAGCCAGCGGTTGAAGGATGACAAGCGGCTAAACATGTCATCACTGGTCAGATTGGGGAGGGGCCCAGGGAATACTACAGAGGCAGACATTGTTTTGGCAAAGTCACACACCGATTCCACGTTAAGTTTTGTGACTTCCGACTGCTGGAGATGGATGTTATTAATGCCGGCGTGGATAACAATAATAATAACATTGATGTATTATGTAAAAAAATGTTTTCATCAAAATACAATCCAGTTCACATTTAATGCACTGGAGGAAAAACAACAAAAAGACTTCAAATGAAATACAAGCTGTTAGGTGTCCGAGCTCTACTGCCTGCACAACTGGAGCTGTGAAAGCACATACTGTATATAACCAGCGACCCTTCAGGACAAACGCAAACTATGTGACTTTTCAGTCACAGTTTGAGTTATCTGGAAGACTGGAATCTGAGATTCTATAAATACAGATATGAGCCTCTATGAAATATACTATGTATGCATGTCTGTTTGTCTGTCTGTCTGTCTGTCTGATAGATCTATGACCAGAGCTACAGTAGTTTAGTCACACAGGATGTGCTTCTCAGTATAATTGGCTCATGTTAACAAGACAAGGACAGCTCATTTCTTTCTGAGCCAGTGTTTTTTATTGTATGTAGCAGAAGACATCACCCTCTACTGGTGACAAAACACATTTGGAAAGTTAGTACCTTTCCCCCTTTATAATCCGTAAAAAAAATAAAAAAATAAATAAAAAAAAAATCACAAATCAACAACAAAACATAAACAAAACAAATTTTACTGTTGTTTTCCCCCATACTTTCCCTTTTCTTACCCTGTGCTTTTCTCTGTTTTAACCCCATTTTTGCCCTGTTTTTACCTGGTTTTGTTTCCTTTGTTTTTCCTGATATTTTGCCTATACTTTAACAGTAATTATGTCAAATGAAAGTTGAGGCATATTATAATGATCCTTAGGTGGATCTTCTTCCAACTGCTGCTCAAGGTCAAAGGTCAGGAAATCTGCGCCTTCTTCATCTGGCTGCTCCCTTTAGGGATTACCACAGACCGGTGCACCAGATGAACTGGTATATGGCTGAGCTATTATATGCTAATTATTTCAGAAGAAAATCAAGACATAATACAAGCCCAGGGTCTTCACTTTTTCCCTGTTTTTACCATGTACTTTCTCCATACTTAACCTGCACTTACACTGTAATTTGCAGCCTTTATTATTTCTTTATTTTACCTGTATTTAACCAGGTAAAAATCCTATTGAGATTGGTTTACAATTTGTAATGAACCTCACTGAAGGATGATAAGCAGAGTCCACCATACTAAGACGTCCAGCAGGGGCATTCATATACAAAAGATCACCATATAGGTCAGCACAGATAAAAAGGTGGCAGCAACAAGTTGCTTTTTTTTTTTTTTTTACATTAGAAGGAAAACACAGTTTATTTCTAAATTTAAAACCCAATTTCAAGCTCAGCTTTTTTTTCCAAGGCTCTCAACATGTGGTTTAAAATTCAGGGAGTCACCAAATAAGAGACCCAGAAATTTATACATGTTAACCACCTCTTTCTCATTACCCTCTACAGTGGTCAATGAAGGGATAATTTGTGGTCTGTGAACAGTAACAAAAGTCAGAACAGAGACCATCATGTCCAGTACACTGAGTATTGGACATGATATTGATTGAAAATATCGATATGTCAAAAGTGTTTCATACTGTTGACCATCATATTTTAAGGCTTAGGCTAGCAGTGGGTCGGCTTGCAAATTACGTCAGTGATAGGACTCTGTATTGGTCAAAACAGCAAACTAAAAGATCTAAAAGTGTCAAAAAAGGACTCGGTAGTGATTAGCCCCACAGTTCTTGTTAATCACTTCAAAAACTCACTTAGGCATGTTTGATGCGAGTGTTACCAGGAGGCTGGTGGGAATGTTGCTCCATATGGTAAGTGGTGTTCACTTATGTAACACATTTAACTCATCTTTGGATGACCAAAGTGCTTTACGGATCCTGCTGTCCACCCATTCACACCCATTCAGACACTGATGACAGCTGCGGCGCCACACACAGGCACTGGCCTGACCCACCAGGAGCAACTGGGGGTTCAGTGTCTTGCTCAAGGACACTTCGACATGCAGACTGCAGACAGAGTGGGAGTTGAACCCCTGACCCCTCCGATCAGTAGTCGGCAACACTACACCTGCATCACAGCTGCCCCCGGTGAAAATGGCTTCATGAAGGGCATCCATGGTCTGAAAGTGAGAGACCTTTTTTTGCAAACTTCCCTTGTTGTCCATTCCCACATGGTTTTGATGGGATTTAGATCAGGGGAACAAAAGAGCAACGTTATTCTCCTGGAAGAAGTCCTTCATCAGGCAGGTGTTGTGAACTGTAGTGTTGTCTAGTTGAAAGACCCAGTCATTACCGCACAGATGAGGGCCCTTAGTCGAGGGATCTCCTTGTCATGCCAGTAACGTTGGAAACCATCAGGATCGTCGAAGTTAAATTTTCTTGGTCCTTGAAGATGATTTTTGGTCTATAAGCTCTTCCTTTGTAGATGCCGTTTTTTGGTTATTGGGCTGCAGTCAGCATCAGTAAGGGCTTTAATTTGGGTCAAAGATCAGCCTGTGTCTTCACCGAATAGCTTGTCGGATCATCCAGCTCAGCTCTTTTGGACCTGCTGAACAACCTCTGCTTCTCCCAGAGCTCACCTGGGCTGCAGTGAATATATATCTTATGTTGAGCAGATGTGCACCTCTGCAGAAATGTAATTAGCCGGGGGACCTCCAATAATGCACTGGGCTTCACTCCTTTCTTCACTCTCAATGAAATTTTTTTTTTGCTGGTCATTAACATCTGTTTGTTCTCTCCCATAGACTGAGTCCCCATCGTGCTGTTTGCTCTCTACATGTCTGTTCTTTTCATCTTCTCTATCCCCTCACCCCCCAGCCAGTCGCAGCAGATGACTGCCCCTCCCTGAGCCTGGTTCTGCTGGAGATTTCTTCCTGTTAAAAGGGAGTTTTTCCTCTCCACCGTCGCCAAGCGCTTGCTCACAGGGGATCGCCTGATTGCTGGGGTTTTTCTGCAACTGTGGGGGTTTCCCTTACAGTTGAAAGTGCTATGAGATGACTGTTGTGAAATGGCGCTATATAAATAAAGTTTAATTGAACTGAATTAATTACATGTCGTGGCAAGGTTTTGAATAGGATGGACTTCCATATAATTGATCCCTTTCCCAGACAGCACCCTACATGTGACAGTGTCGGCATTACATAGCATTGTGTGTAGTGTTTGTTATGGCTGGAGATTGGCAGTGTGACTTAACCGACTGACTGTGGATGGCGCTCCGTTGCACCATCACCCCTAGTGGTGAAAGTTTTTTCAAGAAAATATTCAGTTCAGATGTCAGAGATTTCCAAAGCTATAAGTTGAAAGTGGTAAGAGATAATGGCTTTCTGTCAATTAGAAAGATGCAGAATATGATCCAAAGATTGAGATAGGAGTAAATTTACTTATCTAATTTGCATAATGCCACAGCTGCCATATCGAATTACATAACTTTCAGTCAAAAGTGGACTTTGGACATATTTACACAAAGAATGGTTTTGCTTTTTGTCACCATTTCTTGTTTTGGGCATTTTGTTATCTTATTTTAAAAGTATATGAACCAGAAAATCAGCACAATGCAGTATAATGTAAACAAAACAGTAACCAAACACAGACATTCGTCACTTACCGCTACGAAGGCGGCTTGCTTCGCCCTTTTTGCGGCATCTTGGCCGTTATTTTCTCTTCTGTTGGGCATTTTTGCTTTCTCTCCCACATCCAGAAACTGATATGATTATCCCACCTCAATTTCACTTTTATTCCGCCGTTATTTATATTATACGACGACATGGAACCGGCGCGATTGTTGTCTAGTCACATGGTGTTAGGGGCGGCAGCAAGTGAACATCAGACAGCTTCGCCCACCCTCTGTTATAACAAAATGTAAACATTTACCTTCATAAGCTAAATAATCTCTTTGTTGAATCATAGTTGGTAAATTTGGGAGCAAATGCTCTTCCGTCTGTGACCAAGTGCATCCACAGTGATCGGTAACGTCCATATGTGTTTGTCTAAAAAATTTTTCCTCTCTGGTGTAAATAAGGATGCTTCTATGCCCGCCATAAGTCCTCCAGGGCAAGAGCAGTAAGTTATATGTGTCTACCACCTTGTGAGGTAGAATTCTTAGTACAACTGGGGAGTATTTGGCACGTCACATAACATAATATGACAGGCGCAGCACTGTGCCTGTCACAGTGGTCGCGCTATCCGTTCATGCAATCAGCACTGACTAAGGGTTAAAAAGCTGATGTTTCCAAATGTTAGTAATGCATTGTTTTTGTGTAGCATTCAAGGAGGATTTTTGCACCAATATTCCTGTCATGAACCTGGGTTTGGTCGTTCCCAAACCCATTTCTGACTTATGGTTATTTTTGCCCTATTTTCCATCTGGCGTGTCAGGGAGCTATTTGGGTCCTTCGCTCCCTGACAGCTTGGGCACACCTCCTCCTCTTGTCAGTGCCATCAGCTGTTTCACATTACTGGTGTTTACACACACAAACACACACTCTCCATTCATTCCCATTCACACACTCATACACTCACTCATGCACGCCATTGTTTAATTATGTTCAGCCCACGCTTCCTCACACCAGCAATCTCTTCCCTTGTTAGCATCATGATTATAAATACGCTGCGTTTGTGGGAAGAGATTGTCGGAGCATTCAACCTCATACATGTTAGCGTGTTCCTTTATGTATGTGTGCCCATCACCTTTGTGTTATTCAGCCGGACATTTGAAGTCAGTAAAGCCCTTGATGTTAACGGCGGACCCTGCCTTACTTCCTCATCCACCAGACTGCATGGACAGCCCTGGATCGTTCCAGCCGTAAGTGAATATTTGCCTCTCTCTTTGTGCACTCTATTACGGCAGCACGAGGCATTCCCTCTCCAGGCTGTGGAACATCTGGGTAGCATCCCCGTATGTCTGGTGGCCTTATCTCATCATTACAACTCCCTGTATTTGTGTGGTCCACTGGACTTGTTATTTTGTTGTAGTTTATGTTAATAAATGGCACGTTCTACTCCAGCAATTGGGTTTTTCAATCATGACAGAATGCTCCGACCAGTTAGAAAAAACCCAGCAGAGTACACTTGCATTTTTTCTTTTTTTTTTCACCCTCTTTTTCCCTCCTCACCGAGTAACGGTATGACGATCTGGACGGACGAGGAGCAGAGAGCCCAGGATGTACTGGAGGAGGTGCTCTTTTCCGCCCAGTGGCCACAGTTCCCGGAGGATGTTCAGCGGGCACGACTCGTTGCAGAGGACGTCAAGCGGCGCCATCCAAACCTTCGGACCATTCCAAGGGTGGATGTCATCCTCTCTGTCATTCTTCCCTCGCCAGATGTGGAGCCTGAGGGGGCTTCTCCGACATCAGAGCCAGCCACCCGTCAGAAGAAGCGTTCCCGGCGGAGGAGGACCTCCTCTCCTCACGGCTCTCTTGCCCCTGCATCTTCTCCCGGGCCGGCGCCCGCCCAATCCTCAGATGTCATGACGGAGGAGGAGAGACTGGGGTTGCTGGCCATGATTGACCATCGGCTCGAGGAGGAGTGCCGCGAGTGGGAGGCCTGAGGATGTGCTTCCCCGGCTGTGAAGGTTCCACCCCCCGCGCCTGTTCAATCCATGGGCTTGCCGATGGACGATGAATGGATATGAGCCTCTATGAAATATACTGTCATGTCATGTCATGATTCCTTGTGGGCCATTACGTGGCGCACGAGGAATCATGACAATTCTTACGTTTTCAAAGGTATGTAAAGCATTGAACATGTATTAATTTTTTTCTTATTGGTTATTTATTGCGGAAAGTAAAATGCACCATGGGCTGATAATAGCATGTAGGCTTTAAACACATAATTTACATTTATTTACCTCATTTACGTAATGCATTACTTCATTCTTCAGTCATGATATAGTGTTTTACTTTTGTATGTCCTTTCATTTTTACTATTTTTTATTTTTGTGAAATTAATTCAATTAATTTGATTTAATTAATTTTAATTTATTTTCTGAAATTTGCTACCTTTTTCTTGTCAATTTGCTGCTTTTGTCTCAAAAATTTGACTTTTTTCTCCACTTAAATGTGTGTCTCTCATAAATTTGCAACATTTTTATCCCAAATTTGACTTTTTCTTGTAACAATTATTTTCCTCTTTGTCCTTATTTGTGTCCTTATTTATGTAATTTTTTTTTATATGAGATAATCTGTAATAAGGCCTGACTTTAAGGATCTTTTGAGGGCAGTCCCTTTTCTTTTTCAGAAGCTGTAATATTCATCAAACCAGGGTAAATTACGCTTTGGCCTGTTTTTGATGGGGATTGTTTTTGTGTATGAAATCAATGATTTAATTTTTCTCATCACATTTTCACAAGCCTCTTCACATTTTTTCCTGAAGTCATATCCATCCAATTTATTTGTTCAAAATTATTTTCACTCATTTATTTTCCATATTATTGTTGTCTTTATGTTGCATGTTAGGTAATTTTTGTGCAAATCAGGTAACATCACAGAGTATAGGCTTGCTCGATATGAGCTCCAAAAATCCATTAGAGCTGCCAAGAGGACATATACCCAAAGACTTGAAAGTTGTTACAGGGAAAATAATACAAGAAGTATGTGGCAGGGAATCAAGTCAGTCACCAATTACAGGAAGGATGCTAACAGAACTGTGACCCGAGATGCCATTTTGTCGGACAACCTCAACAGCTTTTATGCCAGATTTGATCAACACAACACAGACATCCCCTCCAAGGCCCCCTGCAACCTGGAGGAAACTGCACTTTCGGTGACACACACACAGGTTCTCAGAGCTCTGAGGCAGGTTAACCCTCGCAAAGCTGTGGGACCCGACCGTGTGGCACCAAGAGTCCTGAAGGCATGTGCAGAGCAGTTGGCAGAGGTGTACACAGACATCTTCAACATCTCCCTCTCACAGGAAACAGTCCCACACATCTTTAAGTCCTCTATAATAGTACCAGTCCCTAAAAAAACAAACATTTCCACAATGAACAATCTTAGACCCGTGGCACTTACACTGGCTGCCATGAAGTGTCTGGAAAAGCTGGTTCTAAGGCACATAAACTCCATGGTTCCAGACACAGTGGACCCTCATCAGTTTGCCTACTGCCCTAACAGGTCAGTGGATGATGCAGTGGCTCTGGCACTTCACTTCACACTCCAACATTTGGACACTCACAACACATATGTATGGCTACTGTTCCTGGATAACAGCTCTGCCTTTAATACGATCAGGCCGATGAAGCTGACCGCTAAGCTGGCAGGCCTGGGCGTACCAACACCCACCCGGAATTGGATTCTTGACTTCCTCACAGACAGACCAAAGGTGGTGAGGGTAGGAAGGAGGGTTTCTGTTGAGCTTACAGTGAGCACTGGAACTCCGCAAGGCTGCTGCCTCAGCCCCAAACGCTTCTCTCTCTATACATACGACTGCACCTCTACCCATGACAATAATATCATCATCAAGTACGCCGATGATACGACCATCCTTGGCCTCATCAGGAAAGGGGACGAGTCATCATACAGGGACCTGGTTCAAAAGGTCACCGTCTATGAAGACAACGACCTTGTCCTCAACATAAGCAAAAAAAAGAACTCATTGTGGATTTCAGGAGAAGAGGCCCACCTTTGCAGTCGCTCACCATCAAGGGGACTGAGGTGGAGCGGACCGACAGCCACAAGTTCCTTGGCCTTCAACTTACAGAGAGCCTCAGCTGGGCTAAAAACACTGCAACTACAATGAAAAGAGCTCAGCAGAGGCTGTACCTCATCAGGCAGCTGAAGAAGGCCGGACTTAAATGTCAGCCCCTCACCCAGGCCTACAGAGGACTCGTTGAAAGCATCCTCACCAGCGGTATCACAGTATGGTACGGTAATACCACCCTGGCAGAGAGGATAAAGCTACAGCGGGTCATCAAATCTGCAGAGAGGCTCATCGGCTCCATCCTCCCTTGCATGGATATCATGTACACACAGCACTGTAGGAGAAGGGCACAGAGCATCCTCAGGGACAAACACCACCGAGCCCATGCTCTGTTTCAGTGGGTGGACTTAGGTCACAACCTCAGACACCGCAGACCTGAGAGCATCAGCACTCACAAGGCCCGCTTCTACAACAGCTTTTTTCCAGCCGCTGTCAAGCTAGTGGCACAGGACATTAAAGACAGTAAACATCCATAATCCATTCATACGCTGGACAATTAGCCCTTCACTGACCCTCCCTCACATACACACTACTGTCCACCCGCCCCTCACAAACATACACATCCAATACAGTCCTCCTGTCCTTCCCCACACATACACATAACTTTCCATCCATTCCATAATACTGTGTGCAATAGCAAAACTACCTCTACACCACCTACCGCATGTGCAATAAATTTAAAATCTCAGGACATTCCTATCTCTTTGTATTGCTGTTATATAGGTTTTTAACTATAATGTACTGTATATGTACTGCATATTCTTACATGATTGCACCTTTCATCTAGTCAGTGTTTATTCTGACTTTGTTCCTTTTACCTTATTATTATTATTACTGTTATAACTGACTCAGAGAGACACGCACAAGAATTCCAGTGTACCTGTTTTTTCTTGTACAAATGGCAATAAACTTTAACTTTTAAATTAAAGTTAACTTAGGATCTGACATACCAGTTATTAAGTTATAAGTTTTTGTTATATGATCTGGTTCAAATCCTCCACCATCATCCCTGTCCCCAAGAAGCCACGGATCACTGGACTTAATGACTACAGACCTGTAGCGCTCACCTCTGTAGTCATGAAGTCCTTTGAGCGCCTGGTCCTGTCCCACCTCAAGTCCATCACCACCCCTCTCCTGGACCCGCTGCAGTTTGCCTACCGAGCCAACAGGTCTGTAGACGATGCAGTCAACCTGGCCCTCCACTCCATCCTGCAGCACCTGGACTCCCCGGGAACCTACGCCAGGATCCTGTTTGTGGACTTCAGCTCCGCATTCAACACCATCCGCCCCGCTCTGCTCCGGGACAAGCTGTCCCTGCTCAACGTGCCTGACTCCCTCTGCAGGTGGATCATCGACTTCCTGACGGACCGGAGGCAGCATGTGCGGCTGGGAAAGACTGTCTCAGACTATACTAGCATCAGCACCGGATCACCCCAGGGCTGTGTACTTTCCCCCCTACTCTTCTCCCTTTACACCAACTCCTGCACCTCCAGCCACCAGTCTGTCAAGTTGATCAAGTTTGCGGACGACACCACCCTCATCGGGCTCATCTCCAACGGCGACGAGTCCGCCTACAGGAGAGAGGTGGCCCAGCTGGCGTCCTGGTGCAGCAATAACAACCTGCAGCTGAACGCTCTGAAGACAGTGGAGATGATTGTAGACTTCAGGAAAGTCACTACTCCTCTGCCTCCCCTCACCCTCTCAGGCTCTCCCATCACCACTGCTGATTCCTTCCGCTTCCTAGGCACTACCATCACCAGGGACCTCAAATGGGAGCTGACCATCAGCTCACTCATCAAAAAAGCCCAGCAGAGGATGTTCTTCCTGCGGCAGCTGAGGAAGCTCAAGCTACCCACCAAGATGTTAGTGCAGTTCTACACAGCCATCATCGAGTCCATCCTCACCACCTCCATAACCGTGTGGTACGCAGGAGCCACTGCCAGGGACAGACTAAGGCTGCAGCGCGTCGTGCGCACTGCTGAGAAGGTGATCGGCTGCAAGCTCCCATCTCTCCAGGATCTGTACATCTCCAGGACCCGGAGGCGTGCTGGCCGGATCATAGCGGATCCCTCACACCCTGGTCACGTACTGTTTGCCCCCCTCCCCTCTGGTAGAAGACTTCGGTCCATCCAGACTAAAACCTCCCGTCACATGAACAGCTTCTTCCCCTCTGCCATTAGACTGCTGAACACTAAGTGACTCTCGTGCACCATGTACAGCAGCTCAACCAGACTCATGTCAATCATCACTGTTTTCTTCCTGCATTACCGACTGCACTATATAGTTCTCCACAGTATCTGCTGCTGGCTAATATATATTTTAACTGTTGACCAGTATCACTTAATCTTATCCTACACTTTATTACATGTATAGTTTATTTCTCTTATCTTATCATGTTTAATGTTGCAGCATTGTACCGAGACAAATTCCTAGTTTGTGTACTACATGAACAATGGCAATAAACCTGATTCTGATTCTGATTCTGATTCTGATTTAATTGTAAAGATTAAGTCCAGTAAGGTTTGAGATTAGTTAGTTATTCTTATTGGACTGTTTATTAATTGAATCGTTTTAAATTTAGCTGTAAAATCTTTTAGTTTTTTCCTTCAAGTTTTATCATGTCAGTTTAGATTGAAGTCCCCTATGAGGATTAATTCTTTACTGCTGTGTCTTTTGAGCACTTCTGATAAGTGATTAAAGAATATATTTTTGGCATTGGGCGGTCTATAGAGTGAGACCACAACAAAAGATATATAAGATAAACTGATTTTGATTTTAATAAGTAAACAAAAAACATGATTTGAATACAAATCAGTGGACACAGCAGAAACCCGTTTTGGCAATGCAAGAATGCATTCATATCAGTACACAAATAGAAATGAGCAGATTAAATGTAGGTCAGTCTCCCAGCTTCCAGCCTCTGTCTCCCTGTCACACCTTGACACGAATGGTCAGGGTCTACTCAATTCTATCACCGGTGTACACCTCAACAGGGGTTATATGAGCAGATTAAAGTCAATGAATGTGAATAGAGTTAAATGTGAATATAGTTTTGGTATTCCAGCACCCAGCGGTAATCTGTACCTCTCGTCTACCTCTTGGTACACAAGCAACAAATACAACTTGGAGACAGACATTGGATGTTTTTTCCCTTATTTTGTATTGTAAGTGCAGAGATGGACGTTGTAATTGCTGATTTCATAGATTTCTGAGGTACAATGAAAGCAGCATGGCTGTTGTGGACCAAACCATTGTGACGGATCAGAGGGGTGGCCTGATATTTTAAATTAAAGCAACCATAGTATTTTGCCTTTGTGCTTAGCATGGATGTTCAGATGCATTTTATTCAATTATGTAACATTAGAGGGTTTATGACGTCATTGGGGGGTGACAATTTAGTGTTTTCTCCAGGTTGGGGGGACATGAATGGCAAAAGGGAAATTATCTTGATCCCGACTGAATTTTGCTACAAGTTGCTAATTGTAGTCCACTAAGTGGTTCCATAAAAACTAAATATTATTCTTTTACTATAGGACAACAGACAACTTTAATTATGTGGAAAATTATCTTTAAAACTGACAAATGTCGCATGTGTAACTCGTGGTAAAATTTGATCAGGATTAAAAGATACATTTTTTTTTGCCATTCATTACAATGGAGTTTTTTTCTGATTTAAGATCCCATATGCGGAAGTAGAGGGGGTGCGACTATATTCGCCTTGATATAATCGATATCAATCTAGTTTATTTCTTAGGTTCCATAATTTTACTTATTTTTTTAATGTTCCTTTTTTAAAGGTTCAGTTACAGTCAAACACACCACTGTTTGTGTTTCCTGATTTTTGCTTTTAACGCTGTCTGGAGGTAGAGCTGAAGCCTCACAGGAAGTGATGGGTTGAAAAAAAAAAACAGATGGAAATGGTTTGTGGTCATGACTCACATTTCATTTATTTTTTAAGTGAGATGACATATTGAATCTGCTGCAGAGTTGTTTGAGTGAGTGACAGTGGGCCGCGGCTGAACGTGGGGTAGCGACCAGTGAAAATGGCTCTTTTAACAGAGTATCACATTTCTCAGAGTAAGAGCATTTTCGTACAAGCTTATTCAGGGTTTTGAAGGACATGAATCAGTTTCGTTTTTGTTCTAGGTGCGTGTATGACTCACATTTCTCCCGTTAAAAAAGTCTGTTTTGCTTTTCTGTAACTGCGGTCTCAGCTATACAACCGCTTCAGTGACTTTCCTCAGCTGCCAAACACTTCTGAGTCCAATACATCACACAATGTTTTCAACCGAGGAGCCTATCAGCGCCTTCTGTGCTGTTGTTACCACGGTGAATGATGATGTAACTGGGAGCCTGTTGCTATGAAAGGGCTGTCTGTCACACTGTGCATCCAGAAACAAGCAATCCCCCCTTATTTGGGATGTATGAGATAAACCACACTAGCTCGCCTGACTTAATTAGCTTGATGTGTCAAGACGGGAAGATGTGACTTTACTCCCAGTCTGCTGGTTAATTGGACTCCACTGACCTTAAATTATTTTGCCAAGCAAAGCATTACCTTTCAATGATAATTATTCTGCTGGATTTTTCTACCTTTTACATTAACTAGGAATGAGAAGTAACTAGTTACATTTACTCAACTGCATGTACTCAGTTAAGTAGTTTTATTGCAGGATGATTTTTACTCTTCCTGGAATACATTTATGAAGGAAAAAAATACACTTCTACTTCTGCATTTGGTCATTCATCAAATTTTAATTTAATGTTCTAACCTGGCTCATGAAATATTTAATTTATTACTGTTTCTTTGTATGATTTGGCTTATGTTAGTAGTCCACACTGATACGTATCAATAGAAAAGAGTCAAACTGATGAGTAACATCGCAAATTTACGGGAAAATATGTGCAAACTTAGGAGTAAAAGTTGGAGATTTGTGTTAAAAGGTCACAAATTTATCACAAAGTTTGCAAATCTCCAAGAAAAAAAAAATTTATTAAGGAAAGAAATTACAAACTCCCAAGAGAAAAATTCACAGGTAAAAAGATGTAGATTTGAGTGGTAAAATGTTGTAGTATTATAAGAAAATGTTAGTTTATAGAAAAAAAAAACCCTCACAAATTAGTAAGTCATAAATTGATGAGAGAAAAGATTCTCAAATTAATAAGAAAATGGTAGAAAATAAAGAAAATGAGAAAGAATGGAAATTTATGAGAATAGTCTGAAATTTGGGAGAAAACCTGACAAACTGGTGAGAGCAAAGTTGCTATTCATTACTAACATACAGTAACTTATTTTTAGTACTTTCTTACTCAAGTATTTTTGTTGATAATTTCTCTTATTTTCAATATAGTAATCAATAACATAAGCTAGAATTAGTTTTACTTGGGTTTCTGGACAATGCCCACTTCTGCTAGGAATAAACTCCATTCTAGTTAAGCTTTGGATTAGATGAATTGTACTCACTGACAGTAGAATGAGCTTATTCTTGTTACATTCATCTTGTTCTATAAAAGCCACTGTCCCATTTCCACACAAGATGTCCCATGTGATGTGTTTGGTCATGGCATTGGTGAATCTGTCTCCCCCAATCCACTTTCCAGTGTACAAGGTCACCTCTCTGGGAATTGGTGCCTTCCTGTCAAAGTCAATTCTATGTCTTTTTTACACAGAAGACATCTTTTTGGCTGCCCAGTGTGATGCACGATATTGATTATAACACACAGACAGTTTAGGCTATAATTATTATAATACTGTTCTTAAGATCTGGCAATGTTATTTGATTTGTGTGGACATAATGTCAGTATGTGATCTAATGTGATATAAAATCAATAGAAATGTCTCCTTTTGGGGGTTGGGGTGGGGAGTGGGTCTCAAAGCCCTGTATTATTGAAACTAGTGCATTGCCCGCAGAACACAAGTATTCCTGTCTGAAGGTATCCCAATTAGGCTTTACAGGCCAAAATGTAGGCTGTGTTTGAAAGTGGAATACAAAGAAGTGTAGGCTACAGTATATGTAGGCAATCACACATGTTAGACTTTGACAAACATGAAAGAGACTGAACACCACTAAGATTTATTTGATTGTGTGAATATTAATTACAGAATACCTAATTATTGAAAATGAATGGGGTATCCAATATTAGCGACTGTTTCGGGTCCCTTGTTTGTTTTTTGTCAGATCACTTATATTCAAGATAATAGTACATCTTGCAATTTGGGGAATGGGAGTTGTGCAGTCATCATCATAATTATTTTAGTTTATATCACTATTCAGTGATGGAGTTCCTGTACAGTAGGTAAAATTATGTTGTAAAGTTGCCCTTTGTCTTTACAACTATCAGAGTCATGTACATAAGCTGTGCCATTTTATGCTACCATAAACATCTATGTGCATTTTTAAAACAAAGGAGCCTCGAGCTCATGAACGGTCTGTAGCCTAATGCTGGAGAAAGTACTGTTTTTTTGGTGTATGTGTATGTGCGTCTTCTGACCTGCCCACATGTAAAATATATATATACAGTGGGGCAAAAAAGTATTTAGTCAGCCACCAATTGTGCAAGTTCTCTCACTTCCTCCAGCCCACGGAGTATCTCGCGCTGAGAAGCAATCTCTGCCCTCCTTGTCATGACCTCCAGGTGGTCTAAGTAGCGAGGAAGGTTATTCAGAAGAACCTCAGCACAGTCCAGGTGCCAGCGCATATCGTTGGGGGTATCGTCGAATGTAGCAGCGAGGAGCGTTCCATCAACGTACTCCAGGGCGTCCGCTAGCTCGTAGTCCAGGCGCCGAACACGGCTCCTGAAAGACTGCATTCTCCCTGCACGCAGTACCCAGACAGGGAAGAACAAGTGTCCAATTAAGCAAACTCACCGGGAACGGCGTCTCGGTTCGGCGTCAATTTGGGCGCCTAGTGGCAGCAGTCTACTGTCATGCGGTGGCCCTCGCGAGCCACCATAAGACGCCAAAAGTCACCAGTGAGGTTTGCATTGATGTTTATTACGAATACAAGAACACACAAAGTAATGAGCCACGGTGGGCTAAAGGCACATAACACCAGACACAGGAGATCGTAAGGCTAACACCAAGCTTACTTACAATCGTGACCATGAACAAGGAATCATTGACGTGGAGTTACTGACGATTATTGATGATAGTTGACGAGACTGCTGCATCATACTGCTCCCAGCGCCCGCTTAAATACAGGGCTGCTAATGAGCCGCAAATGCAGCACAGCTGTCAGACTTTGACAGCAGAAAGCCCCTCCAAATGCTGTCACAATAAGAGCTCGGGGAGCCAGATGGTAAACACTGCTGTCAAACCTGGCGGAGATGATGCATGGCCCGAGCGCGGACGAAATCGGCGCACGGACCATGACATGGTTGTGATGCCATGTATTATCCAATCAGCACGGAGTCAATCCAAAACCCCACCCACACTTCCTGAAGCCAGGGCATGAGGAAACGGAGCGGTGGCTAAACTTTTATTGATAAAAATTACATATTTTGTCTGAAAATCTCCATACTCAGTGTTGCCACCCTCGTAACCTCAGCAAAGCACTTCTAAAATCTGAGGCCAGTCTGATGAACGGTTTGAGAGATATGTGAGGAACACACACACACAGACAGAGATCCCTTTGATTTATAGATTGATAATTTGATTTTTAATATATTGTATGTGACTTGCTTAGTAAATAAAAAAAAACTTATGCAAAATATATATTAAAAACATGTGGAACTGATTACTGAAAAAAATCTAAGTTAAAAATAATAACTTTATTGTGTAAACTGATATTAGACTTTGCAATTTAACAAAACGTAATTATAGAATATTAATCTGAGTAATGTTTCATTCAAAAATTATGTTTTCAGTTCATTCACCGAAGTTGATTGTTCCAGTCCTAATTTTCTGTCTGGGTTTACTCCTGAGGCCTAATACTCATCAGATGATGATGGCAGGAGTGTTTGTCCCCCACCAGTCTTCTTAAAAATCTGATGTCTTGTCCAACAGTTTCCTGCTGGTTGGAAACTGATGTGAAGCCTGGAATGACATTGGGATTAAAGTCAACATTACCCATAATCTTTAACTCGGATGAAATTAAAATATGATTACTCTGTCAGAAAACACATACTGGCCTGATTGAATAATTGGTTCTGAATATTGCACAAGATAGGCTCCAGACATTTTCTTCTTCTAACATGTCTGAAAACTCTGAAAATGTTTTTTTTTTTTTCCCCTGGTAGACCAGCATTAGAAAAGCTGTTAAGAACATAAATGTTTGTGGACTCTTCCTGTCATTTCCCTCGTTTTTCATATTTTTTTCCTTTTTCCCTTTCATTTCTATGGTCAGCCTCAGTTTTAACAACATCCAGCTCTAATGATCATGTGACCAACAAAACTCATTAATATATTAAAGAATAATATAGAAATGACTTCAATGCACATGGTATGCAGAATGAAGGAAAGGTTATTAATTTTACAAAAAATGGAATATGAACCCAAAAAAAAAATCACATAGTTTAGCTCCTTGTCACGAACTCCCTTTCAGGGAAAGATAAAGGCACCATGCGCCAGCTGTGAGTTTGCAGATTTATTGGAGACAAACACAAAAACTTACAAAAATAGCAAAACCGGAGAACACAGGAGAAGCCAAAAATAGCTACGGCTAAGGCAAGGAATCTCTGGCTAAACCTGGAAGAAAAGGCGTGGAGCACACTCTAGGATACACAGAGAAAAATAAAGAGGAACTTACAGCTAAATGTTGAGAAGGGTGCTGCACCGGGCAATCGTGCTATAGCCCCTTAAATAAGGCAAAGAAAATTGGCCACAAATGGGAACAGGTGTGAGGAATAATAATCCCAAAATAAAGACCGCTGTGCCAAACCACGAACTTGGACCAAACAACGGAAGTCAACAATGAACACTGTCAAAGTAAAAGCACAGCAGGAACTTATAAACAGAACCATAACAAACTCAAAACACAAAATACATCCAACATCCATCCATCCATCTTCTTCCACTTAATCCTTTTCGGGTCGCGGGGGGGCTGGAGCCTATCCAACAACATAAGGTAAATAATAACACTGAAATGAGGAAATACAGGAAATAAACAGACATAAACTGACAGCATGAGCAAAGTGCATACACTGTGCTCAGCGTCACAACACTCCTGGTGTTACCATGGTGAAGAGCATACACAAATGTATAGTGGTCACTGCAAAACGGGGCTGAGAAAAAGAAACAAAACGCATTTGTTTGCTTCTTCAGCAACCTCAATAATTGATCACTGAGTCGGGAAGACGTTAACATACTGTATACATTTGTACTGTATTTACTATCCTTGCACTAATTATGGGGGTAGGGATGGGGGATAGAATGTTAACAAGGGGAATGCTGATGGGTCATTTTGCTAACAAGGGGGATAGCATCCCCCTCAAATGGCCTACCACTTGCGAGCAAAATCCAGTGTGGAGGAACCCCCCCACCCCACACACACACACACAGGCACCCCATAAAATGTCTAATGTTGAACACAGTTTTATATCATTACACACAGATAAGCCGCTGATGCATTCTCAATGCTTGAACAATATACAGTTTTCCAAGAACTGTGTTTGGAATTTTGTAATTAGGTGACAAAAATACTAACATCTTAAATTCTCTGTGACTGTGGTGTCACAAATTAGCATCTGTTGTGTCTGGTTTTCAGGTTTATTTATATTATATTATAATAACAGAGCAGAAGGGATTCTGAAAGCTGAAAAAGACCATTTTTAACACTTAAGAATAGCTCTGATTAAACTGGTCTACTCACGTTTATATTCGTGCAGCCATTCTTAACCTCAGATTAGTTGAGGATGAATGAGAAAGTGTCTTCCTACTGTGTCTTCTGCCATCAATAGTTGCACATTTTCATAATTGTGTGGCAGCATGACCGAAACAAAAATTAAGAATAGGGTTTATGGCTCTAAACAGAAAACAGTCAGACATCTCAACCTTATTTCCATGCTTACATATAAAGAAGCACTGCAGCAATTGATGTTTGACAGTTGAAATGATAGTTTCAGCTCATATTGAGTTTGTGTGAACCATTGTTTAAGTATCTCTGGATTTCCTGTCAGTTTGTCAGCTTGGTTATGCAGAACAGTCTCCATTGAGCTCATTATTAAACTGCAGTAAGTATGCAGTGTGGTCAGAGAAACACAAAAGATCGGCGCTGCAGAATGAGTTCTTTATAAACAACCCCTGTCTACTCCACTCTGAGAACTTTAATGAATATTTGCACACTGTTTACTTTTACACTGCATCTATCTTCTACCGCTTTTCTGGAGGTCTGGGTTGCGGAGGCAGCAGTTCAAGCAGAGAAGTCCAGACTTCCCTCTCCCCAGCCACCTGCCCCAGCTCTTCAGAGAGGATACCAAGGTGTTCCCAGACCATCTGGGAGACATAGTCTCTCCAGCGAGTCCTGGGTCTGCGCCGGGGTCTCCTCCCAGAGGAATGTGCCCAAAACACCTCAAGTGGGAGGTGTCCAGGAGGCATTCTGATCAGATGCCCATACCACCTCAACTGGCTCCTTTCAGTGTGGAGGAGCAGCGGTTCTACTTTGAGCCTCTCCCGGATGACTGAGCTCCTCACCCTATCTCTGAAGGTGAGTCCAGCAATCCTACGAAGAAAGCTCATTTCAGCTGCTTGTATCCACGATCTCATTCTTTCAGTCATTACCCAAAGCTTGTGACCATAGGTGAGGGTAGGAACATAGATTGACTGGTAAATCGACAGCTTTGCCTTAGAGCTTTGCTCCCTCTTCACCACAACAGACCGGTACAACGTCTGCATCACTGCAGATGCTGCTCCAATCTGTCTGTCAATCCCTTGCTCCATTCATCCCCTCACTCATGAATAAGACCCCAAGATACTTAAACTCCTCCACTTGGGGCAGGAGCTTGTCCCCAACCCAGAGAGGACAATCCACCTTTTTCCGGCTGAGGACCATGGATTCAGACTTGGAGGTACTGATTCTCATCCTAGCCGCGTCACACTCAGCAGCAAACCGTCCCAGCAAGACCTGTAGGTCATTGCTGGATGAAGCCAGCAGGACAAAATCATCTGTAAGCAACAGAGATGAGATCCTGTGGTCACCAAGCATGACACCCTCTGTTCCCTGGCTGCGCCTAGAAATCCTGTCCATAAAGATTATGAACAGGATCGGTGACAAATGGCAGCCCTGGCAGACTCCAACTCTCACTGGGAATGAGTCTGACCGAGTGTTGGCAATACAAACTAAACTGACAACGGTTGTACAGAGACCGAATAGCTCATAACAACAAGCCCGATACCCCATACTCCCAAAGCACTCCCCACAAAAAACCACGAGGGACGCGGTCGAATGCCTTCCCCAAGTCCACAAAACACATGTAAACTGGTTGGGCAAACTCCCACGAACCCTCAAGGATTCTGGAGAGGGTAAAGAGCTGGTCTGATGTGCCACTGCCAGGACGAAAACCACATTGCTCCTCCTGAGCACATTGCTCTTCCGAGGTTCGGCCAATGGCCGGACTCTCCTCTCCAGTACCTTGGCATAGACCTTCCTAGGGAGGCTGAGGATTGTGATCCCTCTAAAGTTGGAGCACACCCTCCGGTTCCCTTTTTTGAAGAGGGAACCATCACCCCAGTTTGCCATGCCAAAGGCACTGCTCCCGGTCTCCATGTCATGTTGCAGAGGCGTGTCAACCAAGACAGCCCTACCTGTCATGTAGGGCTGTCATATAGGGCTGTCCAGGGCTTTGAGGTACTCAGGACGAATCTCATCCACCCCCGGGGCCCAGCCACCAAAGAGATTTTTAACCACCTTGGTGACCTCAGCCCCTGTGATAGGCGTCGTCCCCCTTGTCCACAAGCCGTGCTTCTTCTGTGGAAGGCATGTCAATGGGATTGTGGAGTTCCTCGAAGTATTCCTTCCACCACCCAACAATATCCCCAGTTGAAATCAGCAGTGCCCCATCCGCACCATACACAGTGTGGACAGAGAGCTGCTTCCCCCTCTTGAGCTGCCAGACAGTTTGCCAGAATCTCTTCAAGGCCGACTGAAAGTCTTGTTCCATGCCCTCACCGAACTCCTCTCACATCCGAGTTTTTGCTTCAGCAACCACCCGAGCTACACTCCATTTGGCCTGCTGGTACATCTCAGCTGCTTCGGGAGTCCCACAAGCCAACCAAGCTTGATAAGACTCCTTCTTCAGATTAATGGCCCCCCTCACCACTGGTGTCCACCACTTGGTTTGGGGGTGGCAACCACAAGATGCCCCGACGACCTTGTGGCCGCAGCTCTGGGCAGCCGCTTCAACAATGGAGGTGGAGAACAAGGCACATTCAGACTCCATGTCTCCAGACTCCCTTGGAATGTGGTTGAAGTTCTTCCAGAGGTGGAAGTTGAAGACCTCCCGGACAGGGGCCTCAGCCAGACGTTCCCAGCACACCCTCACTATACATTTGGGTCTACCAGGTCTTAGTGGCATCCTCCCCTGCCATCGGATCCAACTCACCACCAGGTGGTGATCAGCTGACAGCTCTGCGCCTCTCTTTACCCGAGCGTCCAAAACATACAGTTGCAGGTCTGATGACATGATAACAAAATCAATCATCGACTTGCGACCTAGGGTGTCCTGGTGCCAGGTGCACATATGGACACCCTTATGCTTGAACATGGTGTTTGTTATGGAGAAACTGTGGTTAGCACAGAAGTCCAATAACTGAGCACCACTTGGGTTCAGATTGAGCAGGCCGTTCCTCCCAATCACCCCCCTCCAGGTTTCACTGTCGTTGCCCACGTGTGCATTGAAGTCCCCCAGAAGTACAATGGAGTCTCCAAGAGGAGCACTCTCCAGCATCCCAGTCAGAGACTCCAAAAAGGGTGGGTACTCTGAACCATCATTTGGTGCATAGGCACAAATGATGGTCAGGACCCGTTTCCCAACCCGAAGGCGCAGGGAAACAACACTTTCGTCCACCGGGGAAAACTCCAATATAGAGGCAGCAAGGTGGGGGGATACAAGAATACCCACCCCTGCTCGTCGCCTCTTGCCTGGGGCAACTCCAGAGTAGGCCAAGCTCCAGCCCCTCTCCAGGAAACTGGTTCCGGAACCGGAGCTGTGTGTTGAGGTGAAGCCGACTATATCTAGCCAGTATCGCTCAACCTCATGCACCAGCTCAGGCTCCTTCCTCACCAGATAGGTGACATTCCACGTCCCAAAAGCCAGTTTAGGAAGCTTGGGATCAGACCGCCGAGGTCTCCGCCTTTGACCGCCACCTGATCTACATAGCACCGGACCCCCATGGTCCCTCCTGCAGGTTGTGAGGCCACTGGAGGGCGGACCCATGTAACTCCTTCGGGCTGAGCCTGGCCGGGTCCCATGGGCGGAAAGCCGGCCACCAGATGCTAACCACTGAGCCCCTCCCCCAGACCTGCCTCCAGGGTGGGGCCCTGGTAACCCCATACCGGGCGGGGTACACTGAATCCTTGTTCTAGCATTCATCATGAGAGTCTGTTGAATTGTTCTTAGTCTGGCCCTTCAGCCAGGACCAGTTTGTCTTGGGTGACCCTACCAGAGGCAAACTACTCCAGACAGCATAGCTCCTGGGATCACTAGGGCACACAAACCCCCCAGAATCAGAATCAGAATCAGAATCAGAATAAGTTTATTGCCAAGCACATTTACAAGTAAATAACAGGTAAATATACGAGGAATTTGACTTGACACTGAAAACGTCATAAATGACATTCTCAATGACGTGGCGAGCCGTCGAGGCGCCTGTCAGCAGGAAGGGAATAGTAGGCAGGGGGGGAGGGGGAGGGGGGGACACAATAGGAGAGAGAAAAAAGCATTGTTGATCAGAATAAAGTTCATATATGACCGATATTATGATTACAAGAAAAAAACTCTCAATGCACAATTAGCAGACAATAGAATCCACACAATGACACAAAGAGAGCAGTGAGTGAGTGTCTTCATCAGTATAAATGGATCAGTGTGTGTGAGTTGGGTGCAATCAGTGGTAAATCAGTTAGGAGGACAACAATAGTCTCTTCCTCAGCAGATGTTATGACTAGAGTCTGAAGCACAGGCACGTGTCCTTGAGCACGGCAGATGGAATAGTTTGAGCCAGACAGCTGTCCTTGAGAGTCAGATGCTGCCCGCCAATGTTATGAAAACAATTATACTGTTGATTATCAGGAGGACTGAGTGCTGAGGGTGCCGAAAAAACAGGTCGAATAGCACTGACTTCAGAGAAAAAACTTTCCATTCTCTTACGGATTCAGTACTCTAGTTCCATCATGGCCAGGCATTGAAATCGATTCGTGAACAGCTCTCAGCGTGATCGTGATGTAATCCATTTTCCTGTACAGTTCTCCATTGGCCGCTGTCAGAGTCCTGCCCAGTTGGTCAATTTGATGAGAAAGCTTCGCCGGGTCCGCTTTTTGATAAGCTCTGTCCATCTTCTTCAATTTGCGGTGCACCAGAACAATCCCAAAGCCAATCAGTAGAATTCCGATGACCATTGCTCCGAAAAGATATAAATCTTCAATATCTTCAATAGAAAGATCACACAGGCACAAGAGTTTCCAATTGCTTGTGTCCTTTAAATAACCCGCAGCAGCAGTCCCTGCAGGACAGATAGGCTCCCCCGGGCCTGATTTCCTCGTTGAAAAAACAGTGTCAATTGCGTTCAAAGCCCAGCTTATTAAATCCATAATTTTGTTAGATGAATCAGCAGTAAGGACACGCAGACACAGATGATAGCAAGCTGGGATCCAGTCAGTTAGGGAGGGAGAGAGAGATAGGGAGCCGGAGCGGGGAAGAAAAGCGTCTGCTCTCTTTGGAGGGCGGAAGTGAAGAGACCCACCACGATAAGGTGACGATCCATCCATTTACACTGCATATAAAAAGAAATGCAGATCATAACAAACATATACCTGAATCATCAACTTCCAAATGTCACTCCTCATTCAACAATCTGCTTGTATATCCTCCAGACGTGTAAATAGCACACGTAGATCACCTGTATGTAAGTGAGTGAGAAGGAGAATTTAAAATTTGCATAATTCACACCCCAAAACTGCTATATAAGGCCAGATTTCCCCAGCAACTCACCAGGAGTTCCCAGGAGTTTCATTTACAAAATGGCTTCAAAGTCTAAGAAACAAACAAGCTTCTCCATCAAAACTGAAGTTCTCCTATCTGAAATCCAAAAAATGTAAAAAAAATAACTTTAGAAGCATCAGCAGCAGAATCAAAAGACCATCAAAAATGAAAAAAAAAAATAAACAAACAAAAAAAACCCAACCCATAATGTCAGATTAGTTGCTGCAGCAGATTTTTCTTCTGCTGTGACCGATATGAAGAGGCAGCATAAGCCTGAAAATAATGCTATGTTGTAAAACATATTTTTACTGTTTTGAAACTGCATTAGTTTAAACATCCATCCATCCATCCATCCATCCATCCATCCATCCATCCTCTACCGTTCATCCAGTGTCTGGGTTGCAGGGGTGCAGTGCAAGTAGAGAAGCCCGACTGCCACCCTGTTCAAATGCACCTAAAGTCGGATTTCACATAGGAGCTGTGATCCACTCTCAAACCCATACATGTCCGTGTTGCACTGGATGGCACACTGGACCGTGCACTGCACTCAGGAGTGTGACATAAGGGAATTGGGCCTTGGGGCTTGCCGTAGCCTGGCTGGGGTGGGGCTAGAGTGATGTCAGGCAGGCAACGGCTGGGGATATGTATATATTTGAGAACTTGGTTCAGTAAAGTGAGAATGTTCAGACCAGCTCCTTCTTGACTCTCCATTATTGAGACTGTCCCTACAGATAGCCTGCTGAATGATCTCAACATCTTTTACACCCCCTTCGAGACCATCAGCCACAGCACAGAGAAGAGCTCATGCACCCCCCCACCCACTAAGAGTCTCACCAGACCAGGTAAACAAAGCACTAAGGAATATCAACCCCCTCAAGACAGCAGGACCAGACAACATTCCTGGGTGGGCCCTCAGAGCATGCGTTGCAGAGCTGACTGATGTTTTCACAGCAATCTTCAACCTCTCCCTCAACATAGTCCCCTCCTGCTTCAAAACAACAGCCATCATCCCCGTCCCCAAAAGGAGCCCACCAACCTGTCTGAATAATTACAGACCGGTAGCACTCACTCCAATCATCGTGAAGTGCTTTGAGAGAGTGGTGCTGCCCCTCATTCAAGACAGCATGCCGGGCACCCTGGACCCCCTGCAGTACGCTTACCTTCCCAACAGGTCCACCTCAGATGCCATTGCCGTAGCACTCCATTATTCTCTCTCCCACCTGGAAGATAAAGACTCCTACATTAGGATGCTCTTTGTCGACTACAACTCCGCCTTCAACACAGTCATCCCCCACAAACTCACTGACAGACTGTCTTCACTTGGCCTGCACCCCACCCTCTGTAACTGGCTACTGGACTTTCTAACTGGCAGGCCCCAGTCTGTCAGGATGGGTAACAGGACCCCAGCCAGCATCATCACAAACACAGGTGTCCCACAGGGTTGTGTTCTCAGCCCCATCCTCTACAGCCTCTTCACCCATGACTGTGTTGCCTCCCACAAAGACAACATCATCCTAAAGTTTGCGGATGACACAGCAGTGATAGGACGCATCACTGGTGATGATGAAGCATCCTACAGGAGGGTGGTGGCCAACCTGGTGTCATGGTGTGAGGACAACAATCTCACCCTCAACACGGACAAGACAAAGAAAATGATAGTGGACATGAAGAAAGGGAGGAGGAGACCCCATCGGCCACTGTTCATCTGGAAGCTTGAGGTGGAGAGGGTGAGCAGCTTTAAATACCTGGGCATCCACATCAGTGAGGACCTTAAGTGGACACACAACACCACAGAGCTGGTCAAGAGAGCTCAACAGCGACTATACTTTCTGAGGAGGCTGAAGAAGTTTGGCATGTCTTCCAGGATCCTCAACAATTTCTACAGCTGCATCATCGAGAGCATCCTGACCAACAGCATCACTGCGTGGTACGGAAACACCACTGCCCTGGGGCACAAACGCCTGCAGAGAGTGGTGAAGACAGCGGAGAAGATCATCAGGACTCCACTCCCCTCTCTGCAGAGCATCTACTACCGCAAAGTCCAAAAGAGAGCTGACGCCATCCTCTGGGACCTCACCCACCCCCAACACAGACTGTTCACACTTCTACCCTCAGGCCAGAGGTACAGAAGTGTGAAATGCCGGACAACCAGACTGAAAAACTCCTTCTTTCAAATCAAATCAAATCAAACTTTATTGTCATATTGCTGTACATACAACTGTAGTGCAGGCAAGATGAAATTGCGTTTCTCTCGGCATCCATATAAGAAGCAGCATGATTAAGACACACTCCCACATAGCTCCACCCCCCACCCCCACCCCCCCCATCCATTCACACATCCCTGAGACATACTTGGGGAAAAAGAATAACTAACTATAATATACAAAATGTCCATAGGTGCAGCAGTGTGTATGAGAGATTCCGGGTCAGCTGTTCAGCATCCTGACAGCTTGTGGGAGGAAGCTGTTGATCAGTCTGGTGGTTCTGCCTCTGATGCTCCGGAATCGTTTACCAGATGGAAGAAGTTCAAAGTGTTTATGCAGAGGGTGAGAACGGTCCTTGACAATGTTCAGTGCCCTGCTCCTACAACGATTCTGAAAAAGTTCTTGGACAGAGAGGAGGGAGACTCCAATTACCCTCTCCGCCCCCTTGACTATCCTCTGCAGGGATTTTTTGTCTGACATACTGCAGCTGGAGTACCATGTAGCAATGCAGTACGTCAGAACACTCTCCACCACACCTCTGTAGAAGGTCCTGGGGATGCAGATGGGGAGAGAGGCCTGTTTGAGTTTCCTCAAGAAGTGTAGTCTCTGCTGAGCCCGCTTCCTGATCTCCAAGGAATTCTTGCTCCAGGTCAGATCCTGCGAGATCTGCACTCCGAGGAACTTGATGTTCTCTACTCTCTCCACTAAACGGCCGCCGATGCTGAGGGGGACGTGCTCAGGCTGTGACCGCCGGAAGTCGATAATCATCTCCTTCGTTTTGTCCACGTTGAGCACCAGATTGTTCTCCCTGCACCAGCCCTCCAGGTCTCTCACTTCTTCCCTGTACATTGATTCCTCATCCCTCTGAATAAGTTCCACCACCGTGGTGTTATCTGCAAACTTAATAATCTGGTTCCCCTCGTGTTTGGATACACAGTCATGTGTTAGAAGTGTAAACAACAGTGGACTGAGTACACAGCCTTGAGGGGTTCCGGTACTCAGCGTGACAGAGTTGGAGATGTTGTTTCCAACCCGGACAGACTGAGGTCTCTCAGTCAGGGAATCCAGGATCCAGAGACATGTGGCGGTGTTCAGACCGAGAAGGAGTAATTTCTCCATCAGTCTCTGGGGAATAATGGTGTTGAATGCTGAACTGAAATCAATGTACAGGAGTCTGGCGTAGGTGTCTTTCTGGTCCAGGTGGGTGATGACAGAGTGCAGGGTGGTGACTATAGCATCCTCCGTGGAGCGGTTTGAACGATATGCAAACTGGAGCGGGTCGTGTGATGCAGGGAGGAAGGCTGTAATGTGTGGTTTGACAAGCCGTTCAAAACACTTCATCACAATTGGTGTCAGTGCAACAGGACAATAGTCATTCAAACAGGACACCACTGGTTTCTTTGCCACCGGTACAATGATAGAGGTCTTGAAGCATCTGGGAACGATGGCCTGACTCAGGGAGATGTTATAAATGCCAGTCAGGACATCCGCCAACTCGCTCGCGCAGTCTCGGAGCACACGTCCCGGAATGTTGTCTGGACCTGCAGCTTTGCGTGGGTTGACTCTGGATAGGGTCCTCCGTGTGTCCGCTGTGTTGATGGTAAAAGCTGGTCCGACCGATGGTGGGGGTGGGCCGGCCCTCCCTCTGATTGTTGAGTTTGATGCTTCAAAACGTGCAAAGAAGTCGTTAAGCCTGTCTGGAAGCGAGGCGTCGTCATCATCGACCCCCTGCCTAGACTTAAAGCCCGTCAGTGTCCGAACTCTCTGCCACATCTGCTTGGTGTTCCTAGTGTCACAGAGGTGTCCCTGGATTTTCTCCGCATAGGCGCGCTTTGCCGCCTTAATTCCCTTTGAAAGCGCAGACCTGGCTGAGCAGAGGGCAATCCTGTCCTTCGCTCTGAAGGCTGCATCTCTGGCTGTAAGCAGCGAGCGCACCTCTGCAGTCATCCAGGGCTTATGATTACCCCGCATAGTGATGGTCTTCACTGTAGTGAAATCCTCTGTGCACTTCGCGATGTAGCTGGTGACTGTATCAGCATACTCCTCCACATCTGTCTTGTCTTCCTGGGAGGCTGCTATTTTGAAGATCTTCCAGTCTGTGTGCTGAAAACAGTCTTGCAGTGCAGAGGTTGCACTCTCTGGCAAAATCCTGATTTGTTTCACTGCTGGCCTGCTGCGCTTCAATAAAGGTTTGTAGGCAGGCACCAGCATCACGGACATGTGATCAGAACGGCCGAGATGGGGGCGGGGTATCGCTTTATATGCATCTGTGTTTGTGTACACTAAGTCCAACATATTCTCTCCTCTGGTCTTAAAGTCTACACATTGTTTAAACTTGGGGAGCACAGTCTTTAGGCTGGTGTGGTTAAAATCCCCCGCAACCACCACAAAACTGTCCGGATGTGAAGTTTGGATTTCACTGATCGCATTGTGCAGTTCTCCGAGTGCCTTCTTAGCATTAGCTTTAGGATTAGGGCTCGGCGCTATGTAAACACCAACTACAAACACGTTGCTGAATTCCCTCGGCAGATAAAATGGCCGACAATTAACAATAAGGAACTCCGCCAACGGAGAGCAATGTTTAGACACTAACATGACATTAACGCACCAGTTCTTGCTAACATAGATGCATAGCCCACCCCCCCGGCTCTTACCGGAGCTCGCCGTTTCCCTGTCGGCACGGAACATCGCCATATCTTCCAGTTGAATGGCCTCGTCAGGAATGTTGCCGTGGAGCCATGTCTCGGTGAAAACAAACACACAGCAGTCCCTCCACTCTCTCCGGGTTTCTCTCAGCAGACGCAGCTCGTCCACCTTGTTTTCGAGGGCGCGGACGTTTGAGGGAAGAAGCGACGGTACCGCTGGTCTGGAGGGGTTAGCCTTTAGCCTAGCATGGATCCCGGCCCTTTTTCTTCGCTTTTGCTTGCGTTCACACCGTCTGCGCTTCCTCCTCTCCCGGGCAGCTTCCAGCGGGGACTCCGCCAAAATTCCATGCTGGCGTAGAATGTCCAAATCACAACCGATCGCCGGGATTCTTGCAGCGTGCAGTACTTGGATGTTTAATAAGGTCTCACGGTTGTAAGTTTTACAGAATGTACGTCTGGGATGATTAAAACTCTCACACTCGCTGATGCCAAGAGGGGCCGCTGCGTCTAGGCGCGCCGCCATCTCTTTTTTTCCCATCTTCTTTCTTTCCCACTGCCATCAGACTCATGAACAGACAACAACTCCCAAAACTCTGTAACACAGCTTTGCATATAGGAACTCACACACCGGCTGCTAAATTTAAATTTGCACACTGCTCATCTGTACAGTAGATATAGTATCACCTCGCTGATGTCCATATCATCTCTGCTGCTACTTATCAATAATTTGTACGTAATTATATACTGCTTGTTGCACAATGCTCATTTGCACAATGTACATAAGTCTATGCCATCTCAGGTTCACATCAGGTTGCACACTGCTCATTTGCACACTGTACATAGGTTCATGCCATTTCAGGTTCACATCATCTCTGATATCAATATACCACTATCACTTTAGTCATCTGTTGACTTTCATTTTCATTCCTCTACTGCCTAAGTGTTGGTGTATGTGTCTTGGCATCCATCAGTACTAGGATTGAGTTACTGTGTTAGTGTATCATGACCTATTAGAATTGTTGTTTCTGTACCTTTTACTTGGCATTCGTTTGGAGAGCAAAGTAAGAATTTCATTGCTCTGGAAATGTAGCATTTCTTAACTGTGCACATGATAATAAAGCCTTTGAATCTTCAATCTTGAGATGTAAGATTTTGGCGACGAGGAGAACAATGGCAACGTGTGTGGGACAGATGCCAGTGTTCCTGGAACACCCAGGCTCGCCGGCGATTTCATGGGCTCAGTGGAAGCAGAGCTTCGATATGTATCTGACAGCGGAGGGCCTGGGATCGGTCAGCGAAGAAAGATGGAGGAGTATAATGATTTAGTGTCTTGGCGCCGAGGGACAGCGAATCTTCTTCGGGATGTGACAGGGCGGCTCACTGGAGGACAGTCTGAAAGCCATGGACAGCATGTTTGGCGACACCTCCACGGTCACGGGCAGTCAGCATGAGTTCTTCGAGCGACGGCAATGGAAGGGTGAGTCGCTGTGTTTGTTTCTACTGGAGCTGCTTGGCTTAGGACGGAAGTGCGATTTCGGAGCAGGAACACAAGGCGTAGTAAGAGACAAGCTATCACACGGCACCAATTGCACATGACTAACGACCAAGCTGAGAGTAGCTAAAGAGCCACCGTCGCTGGAGGAAGTGCTGGACTTAATAAAAAGAGAAGAGTCAGTGGCCCAGCTGGAGCTAACGTCTAAGGTTAGCGAGAAGCCGACTGAGAGCAATTTCCCACTGAGTGCGGAGGTTTGCGTGCTCACAGTACAAAGTAGAGGGACTAGAAAGAAAAGGAAGAAGAGCCGGACAAGAAAGAGGGCGGCAGTACGGGTGAGATGACCAGGGGGCCCAGCCCAGGTTTACATGGCACGCATGGGGAAGGGCCCGTTGAAGTAGTACGTGCTCCAGCTTGATAGAGTTGATGTGCCGCTCATGGTGGATTCAGGGGCCGGGAAGTCTATCCTGAGCCTGCCCACACTGCAGAGGCTGTTCCCCGCGAAATGAATTAAAGGTGGAGCAGTGAGACTATTCGGCTATAGACATGCAAAAATTGAAATGGCGAGCACAGCGGACTTTGACGTGACCTGCGGGTCGAAGAGGGTTCCCAGCTTTACCTTCCAGGTGGCGCTCCGTGGAACCGACCTGTTGGGAGTTGACCTGCTGGGAGAACTGGGTTTCTCCATAATGGACCCGGGAGGGTCAAGAGTACTGTCTGCAGGCTTGGACTGGCACCTCCGCTGGCCTGCGTTGTTTGAGGGCCTGGGCCACATCGAAGCGTTTTACCATCATTCTCTTGTCAATGAGGCCGTCACGCTGAAAATACAGCCTTTGAGATGTCTTCCGCTGACACTGCAGGATGAGGTATCGGCGAAACTGACCAAACTATTGGAGTCAGGGGTCATCGAAAGGGCTGACGCATCAACGTGGATTTCCAATCTGGTGGTGGCCAGAAAGAAAGGAGGGATCATCAGACCATGAATCAACCTTAGAGCAGTGAACAAGGCGGTCATTCCAGACAAGTATCCGCTGCCGACTATGGAGGAACTTACGGCAGCATCCAGCCGGGCGAAGATCTTCTCAAAATTGAATCTGCGTCAAGGTTACCTGCAGGTGCCGCTACACCCGGACAGCAGGAATCAGGAAATTTGTGACCCACATGGGGGTTTTCCGCTACACCAGGATGCCCTTCGGGTTGAGCTCAGCGCCAAGCTGTTTCCAGAAGGTCATGGTGACCATGCTGGCCGGCCTGAAGGGGGTAGTCAGGTACCTGGATGACATTGTGGTGCACGGGGCGTTGAGAGAGGAACACGACGAGAGGCTGGAGAGGGTTTTGGAAACGCTGCAGGAGTATGGGGTCACGTTGAACGGCAAAAAGTGTGTCTTTGCGGCAGATGCAGTGGACTTTGTGGGGTTCCAGCTGTCCGGAGACGGACTGAAACCGCTGGTTTCGAATGTGGAGGCTGTGTTTCGACTCACGGACCCCTCCTCACCAGCTGAGATTTCTTTGTTCCTGGGAATGGTTAACTTTTATGGATGGTTTATTCCCCATTACTGGGAGACGATCGAGCCGCTCCGGGCACTTCTGAAGCAGGATGCACCTTGGAACTGGACTCCGGCCTGTTCGGCAGCAGTGGAAAAGTTGAAGCGGCAGTTCACCTCTCCACCGGTTTTGGCCCATTTTGACTCGAACTGCTCCACTATTGTGACTTGTGACGTGTCCGGTTCCTCCCTGGGGGCAGTTATGTAACAGGTGCAGGATGGTATGGAGCGTCCTGTGGCTTTTGCGTTGAGGTCTCTGTCGGCGGCAGAAAAGAAGTATGCCATGGGCGAAAGGGAGGCACTGGCCTGTGTCTGGGCCTGTGAGAAGTGGCATATCTACCAATATGGGCGACACTTCACATTAAGAACAGATCACCGAGCGCTCACAACTCTGCTCGAGATCTCAGGGTCGGGACACAGGCCACTGAGAATCCACAGATTGTCTGAGAGACTGAGGGCCTACAATTTTGAGACAAGGTCCACACCAGGCAGAGACAATGCTGTGGCGGACCTTCTATCTAGGGCCCCGACGTGCGCTCTGGTGCCGGACTTAGGGGCAGCAGACCCAGATGAGATGGACCTGGTTCACGCTCTGCATGGGATAAGGGATTAGGGGATAAGGACCTGTACTTATATAGCACTTTTTGGGGCACTCCGAGAAATCGTGTCCGCTCAGAAACTCAGGGAGGTTTCGGAGAGTGACCAGGTGATGAGAGGACTACGCTCAGTGATCAGAGAGGGCTGGCCAATGGGAGTGCTGGGTGAACTGGCCCCATTTCATCGGTTTAGGGACGAGCTCAGCTGCTGGAACGATGTGTGGGTGGCTAGAGGGCAGTGCGCCGTCATCCCAGCAGTTCTGAGAGGACGTGTACTGGAAATGCTGCATGAGGGGCACCTAGGGGTGGTCAAGGTCAAACAACACAGCAGGGATTCGGTTTGGTGGCCGGGAATTGACAAGGACATAGAGGCGATGGTGAAGAACTGTGTGCCACGCTTGGAGAGTGGGAAGACCGGAGAACCACCTCCTCCTCCCCTACGACTGGTCACGTTCACTACCGGACCCTGGGAACATGTCGAGTTGGACATTTGCGGATAACTGTACACAGCCCCCCCTGGTAGCAGGTTTCTCGTGGTGGCAAATGATTTGTTCTCTAAGTGGCCAGAGGTGCTCCCAACTGGCTCAGTGACAACGGAGGTGATCACGGGGTTTCTGAGGAGGACTGAGGAGGCTGAGGAGGTCTCCACCGGAGGTGACAAGTGACCCCACCGTGGACTGTTTTGACGATAGCTGGGACTGGAGGGTCCAGGTGGATGCTGATCCACAGCCGGAACCGATGGTGCCGGAGGCTGTGTGCCCTCACGAGGGACGCCCGGCTAGGGAATGTCGGAGACCCAGATATTTGGACGACTTTGTGACGGGAATGGTTGAGGACTGTTCTGGTGTCTAGAGAAGTGAAAGATGGACTGCATTGTTGGGTTCTGTGTTCATATGTGTTTATAATTACTTTACTTTTTCGGATGTGCCATTTGTGTTCTTGACTTTCCGGGGGGAGGGGGGTGACATAAGGGAATTGGGCCTTGGGGCTTGCCGTAGCCTGGCCGAGGCGGGGCTCGAGTGATGTCAGGCGGGCTACGGCTGGGGATATATATATATATTTGTGAACTTGGTTCAATAAAGTGAGAATGTGCAGACCAGCTCCTTCTCGACTCTCTGTTATTGAGATGTAACAAGGAGTACACAGTGGAGTGTGCCATCCATGTTCAATGTACTGAAAATGTCCCACTTTGCAGAGCATTATGAAACATTTCAACAATTTAGGCTTAAAATGTGTGCATAAAAAATTGACTTTTGTTAAATTTCACAGTTTAATGTAAAAAAACAGGTTTCTTTTTCCTGTCCCTTTTTCTCCAGCTATGCATCCTAATCCAGAAGCAACATTTTTACTGCTTTGGCCCTTCATGTCAAAGCAGTAAAAACCAGAATTATATAAATCTGATCCTGTGTGTTTTGTATTGTGATAGTTTATCAGTGACTATTATCCAGCCAATACCATCACGCTGTGCAAGACGCATCCCCACTGCACTGTTCTGCAATATAACGGAGTCATGCACGCTTGCAGGCCACTGGGAAACGACATTTAGAATCTTATATTACATCTGATATGATTTGGACATTCAGGGAATGATACGGTTTAAATTATTTTAATTTTAATTATAACTTGAATCTAAGTATAAAAGTCTTGTCAACTAATTAAGTTTATAGGATTTACACTCTTATACTTGATTCAGACAAATAAAATATACAGCCATTTAGGGAAAACTAAGGTTAGAATAACAGCAAACTACACAAATCTCTTACAACTAGTGTGGAGCACTTGTAAATTTTGTTAATACCTGCATTAAAATTTCAAGATACTAACAGATTGGTGAATTCTACAAGTACATGTAAATTGATCGTGCTGTGGTGACCCACCACAGTCTACATGGACATTCAATCCTCACACTCAGCTAGCCTGCACTAAGCAGGGGACAATTTGCATACGGACAGAGAGCCCCTAGGAGACAATCAGAACAATGGACTATTGTTATACATCCCCGGATTAAGGAGAGGATGTCTGGGTGCCAGTTGGTCACGCGAATGATATGTATTGACTGATATGTATATCAGTATGCAAATGTGCCATGCATTCTCTCTGTTGGTATAACATGTATAAAAGAGCTTGCTATACATGCCTCATGAGCTCAGCGCACACAGCACAACACAGCGCACTGCGCTACAAGTGTGTCTCATGATGTTGGAGGAAAATAAAACTCTGCAACCTTCCAGCTCGCCGCATCTCACCTGAACTTATTTTTCCTCCACAGTGCGTCACATTTACGAACAAATCTGTTAGTGCTAACAGTTTCATCCATCCCTGATTCACGATATTCACAGGGGTCAGAGATCTGAAGATCTAGGCACCGATATGATTTATGTGATTTTATTAAAAACAAAACACTTCTTATCCTAAGCAGTTTTATCCCCATTCACTTTGTTTATTTCTGAGAAGGAGTGCAGAACTGCGCTTAGGCATTAGGTGATTTATTATTTTTTAACAAGGGGATGATGGTGGTGGTATTCACAAATTTAGCATAAGGTATAACATAGACGCTGAGATAGACTCCAGCCCCCCGCGACCCAAAAAGGATTAAGCGATAGAAAATAGATGGATGAATGTATAAACATACAAACTTAAATTAAGTAAGTTGTAAGAATAAAGATGCAAAAATTTGATTAAAAAATGCTAATTAATTCATATTAAAAAAATCACAAATTTATAAGATAAATGTTGAAAATTTATGAGAAAAAAGTTGTAAGTTTAAGGGAAAGAATAGCAAATTTGAGGGGAAAAGTTGCCAATTACAAGAAAAATGTCACAAATTTATGAGAAAAAATACTGCAAATTTATAGAAGAATAGAGTAGAATAGGCTTTATTGCCACTGTACAGTTGTACCGCACAACAAAATTGTGGGTGCTCCACCAGGCTACTTCGCAATAAAGTAAGTGAGAAGAATTTGAAATAAAACAGTTACAGAACATATGGTTAACCATATGACTGAAGTAAAAATAAAAGTAAAAAATAACAAATAGCCCATTGGTATATACAGTCATGTGAAAAACTTATCTTAACATTTATTTTGGCCATTTTAAGTGGGAATTAATGTGGGAGTGTCCTAAAAATGATGGGGGGTGGGGTGGGGTGGTCCTAATTTATTCCTCACTATTTGTTTAGAATTACATTTTACAGAAAATGTGAAAAAGTCTATAATTCATTTTCAATTGTTTAGTTGTATTACATGAATCTCCCAGTATTTTTAACATTGATATTAAATATCCATATGGCCAAATATGAATAAACACACAGGCTTATACAGGGTGTCCTAATTTTTTCACATGACTGTACACAGGTATGGTAGCAGCTTCGTGGGTGGAACTATGTGCATAAGAGTGCAGAGTGCAGTTGTAAATGTATGAGAAAAAAAAAATAAATTTGTTAGGAAAAAAATTTCAAAGTCATCAGGAAAAAAGTCACAAATTTAGAAGACAAAAGTTTAAAATTTAAGCCCCCCCCAAAAATTACTAAATTTACAAGAAAAACATCACAAAATTTCTGATAAAAAAAGTCACAAAATTTTGAGAAAAAAGTTGGAAAGTTATGAGAAAAGAAGTTTAAATTCATGAGAAAGAACTTGCAATTATACATTAAAAAAAGTCAAATTTATAAGACAAAACTTGAAAATTTACAAGAAAAATTTGTGCATTTAGACCAAGAAAACTTACAATCTTAAGAGAAAAGGTACATAAATTCATGAGAAAAATTTGAGGTGTTCTTGTAAACCTGTAACATTTTTGTTTGACATTTATAACATTTTCCTGTCAGATTTACAAATTTTCTAATAAATTTAGTACTTTTTACCCTTAAATTTGCTACTTTCTGTGATAAATTTGTTACCCTTTTCCATAAGAATTTACATGTTTATCCTAAATTTACATCTTTGTATATTGAATTTTGAACTTTTCCTCATTCATTTTCAATATTTTATACTCTCAATGATATGATCTCTTGTACTATGCTTGCAATCTTAAAGAGGATGGGGTAATGGCAGCTTAACAAGGCGGGTGGTTTGGGGTCATTTTGCTAAAGCATTCCCCCCATCTCTCCCTCAAATCGCCTCCTGCTTGTAGGAGTACTCCCCCAAACTCAGAATGGTGTGAATGGAGCTACAGTTCACCTCACAATTACAATTTACATGTCTGTAGAAACTAGTTTCCAATAATTCTATACATTATACTACACTTTTCCACCCAAACATGTCTGGTAGGACAAGTAACTGTAGATATTGGGGTAAAAACAAGCATAACAAAACTGAATCAGACAAAAACCCACAGTATTTGTAGTAATAATATTATTATATTTCTAAGTCATAAATAATCAGCAGGGTAATGCTCTTGAGAAAAGGTTGAACGCTTGTCCTGCTATCTACTTTGAGCTAATTGATTTTGAAATTTAGCTTTCTTGGCACCAGCCATTACAGCATTATACTTTAGACTACAGGGAGCGTGCTTTATCTTAAATATTAAGAAACTACAACTTCACAATTTTCCTTTTCCTTGAAGTGGGATCAGTCCCACCATTTAGCCTTTTCATTTTCACACAATTTATGAACTTATTGAAACTTCTTTTATTCCTGCAGCACAGAAGAGAACACGTTCTCAGGAGGGGGTGTCGCGAGAAATTGACTGATGCTGATGCAAAAATAGGCCTGCAAATTTGCCGAAGAGCTGAAATGCAGAATTTCTGAAAAAAGAGAGAGGAGAGCAAGGGACAGACTGAGCTGTGGGTAGGGAATCAGGTGTCTCCCAGGTCTTCTCATGCATGGCTAAAATGGAGCAGTCAGACTGTACATGCGTGCACCTGTGGATGATTGTGTGTGATGGTCAGCTGGACACCATGTGCCACAATTGCCTATTTGCCCCAGTATAAGTGAAGTTGGGGTCAGGGTCGATTATTGCAGCAGCAGTTGTCTTAAACTACTTCATATTAAAATTTAAAGTATAGCAGATCTGTCATGATGTGGAGCACGGTTGGGGAACCGTGCTCACATTCTTTTGTTATTCTATTATTTTCTGCATTTTCCCACATCTGTTTTGTTGTTAATGTGTATGATGATATTTGAGTTGCCTTTGGTTCATTCCTACTCATGTTTCTTAGTTTATTATTCCTAGCTCCATCTAGTTTGTGTATTATTATCATCTGCCTTTTTTGACATGAGCCTGCCTTTGCCTTCACCTCTCTCTTTGTATTTTGGTTTTCATAAATGTTAGTATTAACTCCTCTTGGTCTTGTATTTTCTCTTGTCCTCACCTTTTGTATTCTCCGGTCCGTTCCTCATTTATTGCTATGCTTGCTGCCATTTCCTCCTATGCTTTTAGTTTGACAGCACCCTATGTTTACTTCCGGTATTCAAGTTCTGTTCACGGGCTGTCACACCTGTCACTTGTTGTAAGTGATTATTCTCGCTCATGTCACCCATACCTGTTTATCATTTGTTCATTATTCCCTTGTGTTATTTAAGCTCCGCTGCAACGCAGTCCATTGCAGCGTCATTCTGATTTTTCTGAGTGTTACTGTATGTTACTGTGTTATCGGACGGGTGTGCTCTGTCTGGGCTCTCGTCATTCTCCATTTATCCTGGTGTTTTCATATGCCTCAGCCTGGTCCCATCTAGGCTATTCTCCCTCATCCACCAGATGTGAGCCCCGTCTTTCCTAGCGTTCCTACACGCCTACCTGCATCTCCTCTTGTTAGCGTTAAGTGTAGTTTTTGTCTTTATGTTACTTTGTGTGTTTTTCAGTACTAAATGTTGCAAACTCACAGCGGGTGTTTGGGTCTTCGTTCTGCCCTGAGGGGCCAGTTTATGACAAGATCTCTGGTTAGGCATAATGAAGGGGAAAGATTTATGCTAATTAAAACTCAATATATTCAGGAGGAGCTGGAAGTTGAGAAGCATATCAAAGAAAATACATTAATTAGGTAAACAGTAAACAGTGAGGAGTTTCTGTCAGGAGGAAAAGTGTTGGACCAAATAAAGTGTTAATAACTGTATTATAGGGTAGAAAATAGTGTGGAAGCCTGAATACCATCATTAGTACCTCCGCCAAGGAGGTTATGTTTTTTCTGGCCTTTGTCTGTTAGCAGGGTTACTCAAAAATCAGTGAACGGACTTCAGTGAAAATTACATAGAAGGCAAGAAATGGGCCAAGGGACAAATGATTGGTCTTTGGCGCTGATCTGGATCACTGCGTGGATCTAAAAATGTTTAAAATTTATTTCATATATATATATATATATATATATATATATATATCAGTCTGTCGGGGGCGACAATGACTGTTTCATTTAGGTCTGATCAGATTCCTCCACGCAGCTCTGTCCTTCGCCTTCCACTGCCAGGAACTCCTGACCTTATTAACCCGGGCGATGTCTGAGCCGGTATGAGTTGCTTTCTGACTGACCATTTCATGAAACTGGTTGCAAAGTATTTGAGTACCGCTAGCTTTTGCTGGACTAGCGGCACATTCTTGGCAGATAGAGGTATTATCAGTGGCAAGGACAGGCCAAGACAAACTGACTCCAGTATCTGTTGCAGTGACTGACCAGATGATAGGTTTGTTTATCTCTGCTCTTTGTGTAGTGCATGTCATGATGCACCGACTGACAAAAGTCCACCACAGACCTTGTGACAGATGTGCTTATCTGCCAGGATGTCCAGTCTCACCCCGTGTAACTGGGAGTGGTCCATCAGAGATCTGTGACAGATATTGTTTTTAGTTCAGCCAGGATGCCCAGTTTCACCCTCCATGCCCTTGAGAGGGCCGGGTTGCTGGTTGAGTCGCTGATGGCCGATCCATGAGGCAGGTAGTACTGGTTTTCATGGTTATCTGGTAGCAAGCAAACCAGTTCCTGACCTGACATACATATATATATATATATATATATATATATATATATATACTGTATATATATATATATATATATGTATGTTAATGTTTCAATTTTCATGTACTTCCTCTTTAAGATGTCCCCGCGGAGTTACGTATGCGGCCACGTATTTCTGCACCCCTGAAGCACCTCTGTTTGGAAGCACCAAACACTGCAGATAAAGTACAATGGCTTGTAACAAAAAGGCATGTGGTCTCCATCCACATAGGGGGTGAGCGACTCTTTATTTCATCTGAAGAAGCCAAGAAAAAGTGAGCAAAGTGCACAGTTTAAGATGGGGTGCGGGAAAAAAGCTAAAGATATTGTTGCGAACCACAGTATGTAAACACACTATTTTTTGTATGTGAAATGACAATAGGCCTGTTCTATTATACTTGGTACTACACACTGCAGTGATATGATACCACACTGTTGTGTAATATTCCTTAATAATTAGAAGCCTAATAACTGTAAGGGAGAAAAGAGGAGGAAAATAAAAGAAAACCGACGCTGATTTAAGGTCAAATTGCCCAGCCCTAATGTATGGTCAATAAAATTATGACAGTTTTGTTATTATAATATTGTCACATTGTTTTTGCTGGTGTTTCTCAGTCTGTTAGCAGGATTATGCAAAAAAATCCTACATGGATTTGGATGGAATTTTCACCAGAGGTGGCCCTTGGCCCAAAGATGAACCCATTAGATGTTGGAGGTAATCCATGAGTGGATACCTCCGCCAAGGCCCTATCTCACAATGTACAGACGGATGCCGGTATGGATGGACAAAGGGAGGGAAGGACATCACAAACAAACAAGCACTGCTTTCAGTTCTTTAAGGGCCTGCTCACACTGTAGTGTCTGTCCTGATCCGACCGAGAAGAAGAGTGCCAACTAATAAGCTTACTGTCATCTTAAGTTCCTGCACTATGACAAGACATATATGTGAGATATGTTTCAAAAATAGTGAAATCTGCCTAAAAAGTGCTTCCACACATGTAACCTGAGTTCAAGTACAGCCGAAAAACCTTTGTTGAAACATGTTTAACATTATAGTTTGGGTTTGGTACTAAAAATAGATATGATAAAGTTAGGGGTTAGGAGAGGGTGACATACTAAGCCTCTCACACATTAAGTCAAAGTCAAAGTTGAAGTGCCTTTATTGTCATTCCATTGTTAATAAACAATGCAACGAAATTGAGATGCTGAAAAACAAACTATCACACTCACAGTTCACTCATGCATTTAACATTCTTATAATTACAACAATAAATAATGCTTGAAACAATATTACCTAAAAGTTGAATACAATATGTACGTAGGAAAATGAAAACATACTGAGCGATAAATATAAAAGACCAGCTTATACACACGGTTATTGCCACAAAATAACCTAAAATAACAAAATAATATCAGCAGTCTGTGCGTGTTACATAAATCCGTTCAAAATACTTACTGCTGCTGGGAAAAAACTATGATTGAACCTGGTAGTCTGGGTTTTATTTAGTTTTTTTTAGATTTAGTATACTTTATTGATCCCCAGAGGGGAAATTGAGGGTCATCCACCACCTGAATGGATGAAGCAGCCACGATACGGCGCTATCCCTTAACCATTCACACACACATTCACACCTAGGGCCACTTTAGAGTCTCCAATTAACCTAACCTGCATGTTTTTGGCATGTGGGAGGAAACCGGAGAAATCCCGGGGTAAACCCACGCATACACGGGGAGAACATGCAAACTCCACACAGATCACTGTTGGTCGGGGGCTGGGATCGAACCCACGATCCCCACGATCCCCCGGCCAAGGGTAAACTGTGCTGCCGCAGTGCTAACCACTGCGCCACCGTGCAGCCCAATGGGATCTGTACCGCTTTCCCGAGGTGAGCAAGTGAAAGAAATCATGGCCTGGATGAGCACAGTCTTTAATGATGGCAGTAGCACTGTTGAGGTACTGAGACCTGGAAATCTCTTCCATAGAAGGGAGAGAACAGCCAGTGATTTTTTGCGCAGTCTCGATCACTCTCTGGCAGGCTTTGCGGTCTGCGGCTGAGCAGCCCTCATACCAAACCGTGATGCCATATGACAAAATGCTCTCAATAGCAGAGCAATAAAATAAAACCAGCAACTGTGCATTCAGGCCATTCTTCTTGAGGAGCCTCAGAAAGTGTAGACGTTGTTGAGCCTTTTTTATCGTAGCTATGGTGTTAACTGCCCAGGTAAGGTTGTGAGAAATATGAACACCCAGAAACTTAAAAGCCTCCACCCTCTCCACACGCTCCTTGCCTATATATAGAGGAGGCGGCTCACTGCTATGCTTCCTAAAATCAATAATGAGTTCTTTTGTTTTTTTTGTATTCAATAGCAGATTATTATCTGAGCACCATCTCACCAGTTTCTGGACCTCATCTCTGTATGCGGACTCATCTCCTCTTGATATGAGCCCCACTACTGTTGTGTCATCTGCAAACTTCACTATAATGTTTGTGGGATGAACAGGTGTGCAGTCATATGTGTACAATGAATACAAAGTGGGGCTCAACACACAGCCCTGTGGCGAGCCTGTGTTAAGCATGACTGGACTGTAGAGGAGGAATGGGGTCAGAGTCTTGCAGTCTGTGTTCTGTTTGTTAGGAAGTCCTTAATCCAGCTGCAAGTGTGAGTAGGCAGACCAAGCTGAAGCAATTTGGTGATGAGAATGTTGGGAATAATTGTATTAAATGCCGAGCTATAGTCAACAAACAACATTCTTACATAGCTCCCCTTGTCTTCTAAATGGCTGAATGCCGAGTGGAGAGCTATAGCAATAGCATCTTCAGTGGATCTGCTTCGCCTGTAGGCAAACTGGTACCGATCAAAGTCTGGGGGGAGACCAGGCAAAAGATGTTTCAATACCATTTTCTCAAAGCACTTCATAACAATGGGTGTTAATGCTACTGGTCGATAGTCATTCAGACTGCTAATAGTATGTTTTTTAGGTACAGGAATAATGACTGTAGATTTTAAACACTGTGGAACAACGGCTGCCTTGAGAGACAAGTTAAAAATGTCAGTCAAAACAGAGCATAGCTGATCTGCACATGCTCTGAGCACCTTTCCTGGCACTCCATCGGGACCAGTAGCCTTTCTCGGGTGAAATGCTCTCAGTGTCTGTCTCACCTCATGATCCTGCAGGATAAGCACATCAGAGCTGGCATTCAATAACATCTGTGGGTCCGGGCGAGGTGTATTTGCCTCAACCCGTGGGAAAAAGCAGTTCAGTTCTTCTGCCAGTGAGGCGCTGATGTCACTGGAAATGATGCTGCTGCCCTTATAGTTTGTGATATGGTTAAAGCCTTGCTATACTCAATAATTTCCAGTGACAATAATTTCTTTCGGCGCCACACGAGTCGGCTGCCTTTTGCAACAGCGGCTCAATTCTGAGTTTTTTTTTTTTTCTTCCTCTCACTTTCTGATCCGGTGACAACTTTCTGATCCGGCGACACCTTACACTCCATATATATCACGGACACACAGATCGCCCCAAATGTCTCCCGAGCCGGTGGACGGAGCCACTGTTTATAGCAGGAGACGGTACAGCAGGGAAGAGCTGCTAGCACTCAACTGCCACTCGGTGCTAACGGAAAAACTCGACATACCGGGAGAACTGAGGCGAAAACGACGTGGGTGTCGTGCTGGAGTAAGACGGCGGGCAAGAAATATAAGGTACAGACCCACCCTCCCATCCGTTGTTATGGGGAATGTACGATCGATACTGGGAAAGGTAGATGAGCTAGTGGCTATCTCCCGCTACGATAGTATACACCAGAGTGGTGGCTCAGTTGGTAGAGCATCCGCCCCACACCCGGGAGGCAGGGGTTCAAATCCCGGCCAGGTCATGCCGAAGACCATATAAAAGTGGAACTTCCTGCCATCCAGCTTGGTGCTCAGCAATAAATGGAATGGAGGAGGGAACTCTGTGGCGGCGCCTTGCATGGCAGCGGCCCTCTGATTCTGCACTTGGGGTGTGTGTGATTTACACTGTACATAGGTAAAGCACAATCTCGTTCTGCTGTACATGATTGGTTAATCACATTAAATCAATTAAATCACAATAAGGGTGATTTAATTTAATTTAATTTAATATACCGGGAGTGTAGCCTGTTCCTATTCACAGAGACTTGGCTAACAGGACTAGCAGCAGACAGCTAACATTGAACTGGAGGGTTTCCACGCGATACGGGCAGACCGAACACCAGACAGTGGCAAAGCAAGGGGCGGTGAAGTGATAATGTATGTTAACAACAAGTGGTGCAGACCGGGACATATCACTGTTAAACAACAACACTGCAGCAAAGACATCGAGTTGCTAGCTGTTAGCATGCGGCCTACATATCTCCCGAGGGAATACTCACATGTGATCTGCACTGTTATTTATGCAAATCCAACGGCGAACACTGGGACAGCGCATGATGTCATCCACTCAGTAACTGGCAGGCTGCAGACAGAACACCCAGATGCTCTTCTCCTCATCTCAGGCAATTTCAACCATGTTTCACTGTCTCCCATTCTACCCACGTTTACCCAGTATGTCACATGCCACACTAGAGACAATAAAACACTGGACTTATTCTACGCAAACACTAAGGAAGCGTACACCTCATCACAACTCCCCCCACTCGGGAGATTGGATCACAACTTGGTTCATCTCCGGCCGGTGTACAAACCCCTAGTGCACAGACAACCTCCGGTCATGCGCACAGTGAAGTTATGGTCTGAGGAGGCAATGGACGCTCTACAGGGCTGTTTTGAAACCACCGCCTGGGAGCAGCTCTGCGATCCACATGGTGAGGACATCGATGGCCTCACTCACACCATCACGGACTACATCAGCTTCTGTGTGGACAACACCATTCTCACCAAGACTATACAGTGTTGCTCAAACAACAAACCCTGGATCAACCCTGAGATAAAAACACTTCTGAGAGAGAAGAAGAGGATCTTCAGGTCGGGGAACAGGGAGATGCTGAAGTCCGTACAGAGGGAGCTGAAGAGAAAGATCAGAGAAGGCAAGGACAGCTTCAGGAAGAAGATGGAGGACAAACTGCAACAGAGCGACATCAGCGGGGTCTGGAGAAACCTTAAAACCATCTCTGGGCTCCAGAATACCTCCCCCCAGGCCACGGGGGGCAGGGAGTGGGTGAACAATCTGAATCTGTTTTTCAATAGGTTTGACCAACCGCCCTCCCCCCTGACTGCACAACAACCACTGCTGCCTCTGAAGACATCAAGTCCTGCTGCCCACTCCCCACTCCACCAGCACCCCCCCACTCCCAACACACAGCCCCTCATCCTGACCCTCACTAAGACCCAGGTGAGGACGGAGCTGAGGAAGATCAAGGCGCGGAAGGCGTCGGGACCGGACGGCATCAGCCCAAAGCTCCTCAAGTCCTGTGAAGACCAGCTGTGTGGGATTGTGGAGTACATCTTCAATCTGAGCCTGAAGCTGGGGAGGGTACCACAGCTGTGGAAAATATCTTGTGTGGTACCTGTACCAAAGACTTCCTACCCCAAAGATCTGAACAGCTACAGACCAGTGGCCCTGACGTCCCACATGATGAAGACCCTGGAGAGACTGCTCCTTGCTCACCTCCGGCCCCTGGTGGGACCAGCGATGGATCCACTCCAGTTCGCCTACCAGCATGGCATTGGGGTGGAGGATGTGGTGATCTTCCTCCTTCACCGTTCTCTGTCCCACCTGGAGAAGCCCGGGAATGCGGTGAGGATCATGTTCTTTGACTTCTCCAGTGCTTTCAACACCATCCAACCGATGATCCTGAAGGACAAGCTGCTGTGCGCAGGGGTGGACCAGCACCTGTCATCATGGATCCTGGACTACCTCACGAACCGGCCTCAGTTTGTGAGAACCCGAGACTGTGTGTCCGACATGATCATCGGTAGCACGGGGGCCCCCCAGGGAACAGTTTTGGCTCCCTTCCTGTTCACCCTTTATACTGCGGACTTCTCACACAACACAACACACTGCCATCTACAGAAGTTCTCTGACGACTCTGCGATCGTTGGCCTCATCTCCAACGGAGATGAGGCTGAGTACAGAGGGCTTATCCAGGACTTTGTGGACTGGTTCCATCGGAACTGCCTCCAGATCAACGCGAGGAAAACTAAGGAGCTGGTGGTGGACTGCCGCAGGCAAGGACAGCCCCTCACAGCACCAGTAAATATACAGGGAACAGACATCGAGATGGTGACATCCTACAAGTACCTGGGTGTTCATCTGAACAATAAACTAGACTGGTCACACAATACCAACGCACTCTACAAGAAGGGACAGTGCAGGCTGTTCCTACTGAGGAGACTCAGGTCTTTTGGCGTACAAGGGGCGCTGCTGAAGTCATTCTATGACATGGTGGTGGCATCAGCCATCACTTTTGGAGTGGTCTGCTGGGGCAGTGGCATTACAGCAGCCGATAGGAAGAGACTGAACAAACTGATCAAGAAAGCTAGTTCTGTCCTGGAGCAGCGCCTTGACCCAGTGGAGGAGATGGGAGAGAGAAGGATGGTGGCTAAACTGTCATCTCTGCTGGAGTCCGAGTTCCACCCTATGCAGGACATGCTGAATGCACTGAGGAGCTCATTTAGCAGCAGACTACATCATCCTAGGTGCACAACCGAGAGGTTTCGCAGGTCCTTCCTACCTACGGCTGTCAGACTGTACAACCTAAGCAGGGCTGCACGCAGAGATAGCAAAAAGACGTGTCAACCTAATAGTATTGAATGCAAAAGACGCAATAGACTTACACAATGGTCCCCTCCGGTATACAACTAGGAAAATACCGGTCGCTATGGAGGGTGAGAATATGTATGGGTACATAATCATACCATGTAGGATAACTAAGTAGACGGTTGTGCTGTTTCATTCCATCTAGCAACAATGTTCCACACTGTGTGTGTTTATATATTTACATATTTATTCCATCTAGCTACAATGCTCCGCACTGTGTGTGCTTATATATTTACATATTTATTCCATCTAGCTACAATGCTCCGCACTGTGTGTGTTTATATATCTACATATTTATTCAATCTAGCTACAATGCTCCGCACTGTGTGTGTTTATATATTTACATATTCATTCCATCTAGCTACAATACTCCGCACTGTGTGTTTATATACTCATATATTTATTCCATCTAGCTACAATGCTCCGCACTGTGTCTATATATATATATATTTATATTTATATGTACATATGTATACTCGCTGCTCTTGTTTTTCTCTTGCCTTCTGATTGTTGCTCTGAGTGTTGCTATCCCTGTGCTGTTGCAATCCTGGAATTTCCCCATTGTGGGACTAATAAAGGCTTATCTTACACTCGTCTCAAATCATTATCAGAAAAATGGTCCTCGACTTTCTTCTTATAGGTCTGTTTAGCCTCCTTAATGCCTTTCTTCAGATTAGCCCGGGCGGTACTATACAGATCTGTATCCCCTGACCTGAAGGCTGTATCACGAGCTCCGAGGAGTGCCTGGACTTCTTTTGTCATCCAAGGCTTCTGGTTAGGAAAAACCCTGATGCGTTTTTCCACAGTCACCTGATTGATACAGTAGGTGATGTAGTGTAATACAGTCTGTGTGTATATTTCCAGATCCTCATTCTTGAATAAATCCCATAGAGTGTTTGAAAAACAGTCCTGCAGCTGAGAAAGAGCTCCCTCAGGCCATATTGTGATGTTCTTTATAGTAGGTCTAGCAGTTCTCCTGAGGGAGGTGTATACTGGGATGAGGAGCAATGATAGATGGTCTGACAGGCCAAGATGTGGACATGGCACAGCTCTGTAAGCATGCTTCAGGTTCAAATACACCCGATCAAGATAATTCTTTCTCCTAGTGGCACATTTCACATACTGTGTGAAATTGGGCAGCACAGTTTTCAAGCATGCTTGATTAAAATCACCAGCTATAATGTGAACACCCTTGGGATAGGCCTGCTGCTGTTTATTTATTACACTGTACAAATGACTAAGGGCCGCTTTAGTATTTGCATCAGGAGAAATATAGACGGCTGTTATAATAATCACGCTCAGCTCTTTTGGAAGATAAAAAGGCCGACATAAGACTGACATTGTCTCCAGATCAGGAGAACAGTAAACTCTCACCCTTAGCCATCTGACTTCATGTATTTATTTTTAGAACCTCTAGAGCAAGTTTGGGCAAACTACAGCTCACCCCCTATATGGCCTGTTGGGCCTTTTTATCCAGCCTGCCACTGATACACAATTGTCCATTTTGTAGTGAAGACCACATTCATTTTGCCTTTTTCCTTCAATACTTGGCTTTTCAGTTGATCCCACTCCAGACACAATTGTACCTTTGCTCGAGTCTGGTCTAGCATGTCAGGACTACCTATCAGGCTGGGATAAAACTGCAGATTCAATTCAATTCATTTCAGTTCAATTCAACTTTATTTATATAGCGCCATTTCACAACAACAGTCATCTCATAGCACTTTCAACTGTAGGGGAACCCCCACAATTGCAGAAAGACCCCAGCAATCAGACAATCCCCTGTGAGCAAGTGCTTGGCGATGGTGGAGAAGAAAAATTCCCTTTTAACAGGAAGAAACCTCCAGTAGAACCAGGCTCAGGGAGGGGCAGTCATCTGCTGTGACTGGCTGGGGGGTGAGGGGATAGAGAAAATGAAAAGAACAGACATGTAGAGAGCAAACAGCACGATGGGGACTCAATCTATGGGAGAGAACAAACAAATGTTAATGGCCAGCAAAAAACCCCCAATATTTCATTGAGACTGAAAAAAGGAGTGAAGCCCAGTGCATTATTGGAGGTCCCCCGGCTGTCTAAACCTATTAGCAGCATAACTAAGGGAGGGTTCAGAGACACATGATCCTTCCCTAATTGTAGGCTATATCAAAAAGGAAGGCTTTAACCCTATTCTTAAAAACAGAGATTGAGTCTGACTCCCGAATCCAGATTGGCAGCTGGTTCCACAGGAGAGGAGCTTGATAACTGAAGGCTGTTCCTCCCATTGTACTTTTGGAGATTCTAGGTATTACAAGTAATCCAGCATTTTGGGAGCATAGTGCTCTGTTAGGATAATAGGGTAGTATCAGATCTTTTAAATAAAAAGGGGCCTGATTGTTTAGAGCTTTGAACGTGAGAAGAAGGATTGTAAACTTAATTCTACACTCTATGGGAAGACAATGAAAGGAGGCCAGAACCAGAGAGATATAATCTCTCTTTCTAGTACCTGTTAAAACTTTTGCTGCAGCAGTTTGGATCAACTGAAGAATTTTTAAAGATGTTTTAGGACAACCTGGTAATAAAGAGTTACAAGAATCTAATCTAGAGCTAACAAAAGCGTGGATCAGTTTCTCAGCATCACTCTGAGACAAGAGCTTGGCAATATTACACAAATGATAGAAGGCAGTCTTAGAAACTAATTTAATATGTGAATTGAAAAAACAGATCTTGATCAAAAATAACTCCAAGGTTCCTCACAGAAGTATTCAGAGTAGGAGTAGCAGCATCCAAATTAAAAGTTTGATTTGGAAAGGTATTTCTAAGGTTTTTTGGACCAACAAGAATGACTTCAGTCTTATCTGAATTTAATAGCAGGAAATTACAAGTCATCCAAGCTTTGATTTCCTTAAGACAGGCTTCTAACTTGGCTAATTGATTACTATCATCTGGCTACATTGACAGGTATAATTGTGTGTCATCTGCATAACAATGAAAATGTGTACAGTGCTTTCTAATAACATTGCCTAACGGAAGCATATATAAACTAAAAAGAGTAGGGCCTAGCACATATCCCTGTGGAACTCCATGACTGAGCTTTAAGTTGAAAGAAAATTCATTATTGACATGAACAAACTGGAACCTATCAGATAAATAAGATCTAAACCAGTGCAACGAAGTTCCATTAAGTCCAACATAGTGTTCTAATCTATCAAGTAGAATATTATGATTGATAGTATCAAAAGCTGCACTAAGGTCTAAAAGGACAAGTACAGAAACAAGTCAATTATCAGATGCGATCAGGAGGTCATTAGTGACCTTCACTAAGGCTGTTTCAGTACTATGATGGATTCTAAACCCAGATTGAAATTCTTCAAATAAACCATTTCCCTGCAGGTGGTCAAATAATTGCGTAGCAACAACTCTTTCTAAGATTTTTGAAATGAAAGGGAGATTAGAGATTGGTCTGTAGTTAGCTAAAACTCCTGGATCCAGCATTGGCTTTTTGAGCAAGGGTTTAATTACTGCAGTTTTAAAAGCCTGCGGTACATGGCCTAAAGTTAATGAAGAATTGATTATTTGAAGAATAAAGCTACCAGTAAATGGGAAGACTTCTTTAAATAACCTGGTAGGAATAGCGTCTAAAAGACAAGTTGAAGGCTTGGATGAGGAAATTATTTTGTCTAACTCTAAAAGGTCAATTGGAGTAAACTCATCCAAACAGATATCAATTGAAGGAGTTGTAGTAGTTACTGTATTTAAGTTAACAATGGGAAGAATCTGACTGATTTTAACTCTGATAGATGAAATTTTATTATTGAAAAAGTTCATAAAGTCCTGACTAGTAAGCTCTAAAGGGAATGCTAGGATTGACAGAGTCCTGACTCTTTGTCAGCCTGGCTACAGTGCTGAAAAGAAACCTGGAATTATTCTTGTTCTCTTCTATTAATGCAGAATACAGTAATAACTTGTTCTGCCTTAATAGAAGAGAACAAGAATAATCCCAGGCTTCTTTTGATTATGTGCATTCATCAAACGCTTGGTGCAACAATAGATGCAAATGAAACATACAGTCACTTGCCCACTGGCCTTGGCATACATAGATGCAAAGCATAAAGCCATTTTAACAATGAATGGACAAAAAAAATGAAAAGTCGACAGAGAGTGCGGAGTGTTTAATAAGGAGTGGACAGCTAAATACTTTTTCACCAAAGTCCGATCAAAGGCTGTATGTCTTATTTGCCAAGAAACCATTGCTTTTTTTGAAAGAATACAACCACCAGCTGCCAAGCATGCCAACTACGTTAACTAGTCAATGCAAGGACAGGTGGCCATAATGTGTGGGTCCCGAAGTTTTGACAGTAAAGGAAGCAGAAAAAGATCAATTCTACGTAAGTTTATAAAAGAAGTAATATAAGTAATAAATTAAAGAGGAAAACCTCAAAGTAGTAGATCTACAACATATAAATTGTAAGTTTTTGTGAAAAATCTGCACGTTTAAAAGGAAAACACAACACAAATTTGCAAGAAAAAAGTCAAAATTTTTAAAGAAAGTTGCAAATTTATGCTAAGAAATCACAACTTTACTAGAAAAAGTGCATTTACAAAAACATAAAAACAAGTTTAAAAGGGGAAAAAGCTGCAATTTTTGCAGGTTTTCTAGACAAAGTTACAAATTTTGAGAGTTAAACCAGACAAATATATGAAGAAAAAATACATATTTACAAGAAAAAACATCATGATAATTCATAAGGAAAGTTTACAAAATTGCAAGAAAAAGTCTAAAATTTATGAGAAGAAAGTTGCTTACATAAGAGGGAAATCTTGCCTATAATGGTGCTTTACCTTGACTTTAAAGCTGTTGTGTTTTGCTGCTACTTGCAAATTTTGGCGGCCAAAAACTGAACTCTTTTTTTCGCAGTAGAGGGTGCTGACTCGTCTGACACTACCCTTCGTAAATCTTTGAAAAGACAACGATCACAGCCACGCAATCCTAACATCAACACTAAAACTACCCCTTCTAACTGCTTCAGTTCCTCTCTTCCTTACAGTCAAAACCTAGAGAGGATATTTTTCAGCAGGTAATGAATTCCATCATAGCACCATCACCAGATGTCCTTCGGCTAACAGCATCACACAGCAATTCTCATTGCTTCCAGATCATTAAGCGAAAATGTGTAGTCAGTAGAAACGTCTTATACCAACACAACCCATTTATGACTCTGTTGGGTTTTAATCTCTAATAGCTAAGCATCCTGTCGAAATGGCCTCATTATCACTGGTGCCAAATCTACATCTGACACTTCTCGCCTGGTACTTAGAATCCTTAAAAAAAAAATCCTAATCTGTTAAAATGCTTCCACGATGAAGCTCTGTAAAACCTGCAGGTGTGCCGGAGACATTAGTCCAACCAGCCGTGTGCATGTCTTAACTTAATCTCTGCTGGAACCCCGGTGAGACCCACTGGTGTCGAGCCCCTCACAGATGGCATGTCCCTCGCTGTGCCCATCGACCGCAATTCTGCCCCGCCATGAATCAATACTGCACATCTACTGTTTGGGAATGAAGGCTGAAAGGGCAAAGGAGAGGCGATGCATATAGGACAAAACAGATGGGCAGAGAGCAGTGAAACAAAGGAGACAAATTGGGAGGCACAATGAAAGGAATGGAAAGAGTACCAGGTAGGAAGGGGGCTGAGGGTTGATTAATAGTAAAACAAAAGCAGGATGAAATGAGGAAGAAGACAGGGAGTTAAAAAAATGTAGCCTTTATGACAAGCGAGAGAGTGGGCTGAAAGAAGAACAAATCCTTCTTCAGAAGAGAAGCGGGGACAGAGGGGAAGATGAGGAGCCGCCCATGGGGGAAAATGTGAAAAAGGAGGACAGGGAAGGGGCAGCTAAAAGGAGGGAGAAGTGAGGGGGAGAAGGAGATGAAGAGAGAGAAAGAGAGAGAGGGATGGAGGAAGTGTCCCAGTTGGGTTTTCCGCAGGGCGAGCTCAACCAGAGTGTGAGTCCTAGTGCAGAGTAGCAAGCTGAGCTGTGGGTCCTGAATTATTAAACACAATATTTTGCAGCTGAGCAAATGGCCGCGGCCATGTTGGACGGGTCTGCTGAGGAGGCAAGGACTCTTTGTGTGTGTGTGTGTGTGTGTGTGTGTGTGTGTGTGTGTGTGTGTGTGAGTGTGAGAGAGAGAGAGAGAGAGAGAGAGAGAGAGAGAGAGAGAGAGAGAGAGAGAGAGACTTTGACTTTTAAAATAAGCCTTTATTGCACACTTCAAAAAACAGAGAGAGAGAGAGAGAGAGAGAGAGAGAGAGAGAGAGAGAGAGAGAGACTTTAGGGAGCGGTTACCAGAGCAGCGTGTGCACATCTATTTAGAGAAGCCAATTAACGTGTAAGCAGCATTCCGAGGGGTTTTGTCTTAACTTCCGGCCCAGATGCACATGAGTAATGTGCATGCACACACACACACACATGCACAACCACTCACAATTTGCATGCACACAGTTATGTCGTCCAACGATTGTGTTTACTATGAAAGCACTACCGCATATGGAATTTGGGAAACTGTGATTTTAGTGACACCTTGTGGCTGTGAAGTGAGCTGCAGTCCTGTTTGCTCTACTTCTGAAGCGGACTGTGGTTTGGATTTTTGTGTGGTGAAGTCCAAGTGAATACTGCCATGCTTTTATTTTGAACTGTTATTTTGTACTGAACAGGAAGTCACTGTGTGTTCATGTATGAGGCTGCTGTTGTTTTATGAGAGCAAGTAAAAAGCTACTGAGTTCTACCTGCTGCCTGGGTTATTGAGTTCCCACACATGACATGTTGTCAGAAGTGGTTTCCCAGGATAAGGTAGAGTGAAAGAGAGTGACAGCTGACAAAATAAGAGGTGTGCATAAAAGTCTCCATCTGCATGCAGCGAAATGAATGAAGACGGTAATGCAGAGGCAGCTAACAATGCTAATGCTATAGTGGCTAATGCTCCTCCTAGTGTCACGTTTACAATACAACTGCCGGAAGGATTCAACTTCTCAAAACCCCAAGACTGGGAAAAGTGGATTCAGAGGTTTGAGAGATTCAGACTGGCAAGTAATCTACATCTTGGCTCCCAAGCTAACCAAGTAAACATGTTAATCTACTGCATGGGGATGAAGCGGATGACATTCTACGTGGTCAAAACTTATCAGAGGCACAGAAACAACAGTATGATGTGATAAAATGGTCCTTTGACACATACTTTGTGCCCAGGAAAAATGTTATATATGAGAGAGCGAGGTTTAACCAAAGAATGCAACAACCCAATGAGACTGTAGACTCCTTTATCACTGCACTGTATGTTCTTGCTGAAAACTGCAGCTATGGAGCACTCCATAATGAGCTAATAAGAGATCACATTGTGGCTGGACTGAGAGACACTAGGTTAGCAGAACAGACGCAGTTGGACAAAAACCTGACGTTAGAAAAAGCCGTAAACATGGCAAGACAGCTGGAAGTGATAAAACAGCAGCAAACAGATCTCAGAGGAGAAAATAAAACTGAAATTGATGCAGTGTCAAAGAAGAATTGCAAACAAAAGCAGAAGACGCCACAGACCCCTTATCAACCAAAACACACATATGAAAAAGCAGACATCAGCTGATCGCCAACCATGTTACAGATGTGGAAAAACACCAGGTCATGGAAAATGACAATGCCCAGCAAGCGAGGTGACATGTAATTCATGTGGAAAGAAAGGCCATTATAGTAAAGTGTGCAGATCAGCAAAAGCAGTGCATGTTGTAGAAACAACCAATGCTGAATCACTTATGTTTTTAGGTACTGTAGATGCTGGCTTAGACCCATTGTTATGAATTGCTGTTTGGGGCAGAAAGGTGAGACCCACATGCTGAAATGTGAGTTTTGGCAATTTATTGAACAAACAATAAACATAAAGTCCAACACAGTGCTAAGAACACAAAAATACAAACGAGGGAGCAAACTTACCGATATAGGGCACCAGAGCAGGGACAGGGCTCTGGTGGAGACGAAGAGTAGCTTGATTAATACAGCGGCAATCAGAAATGAAAATACCTGCCCTTAAATAGGGTCAAAAAACAATTACATAAGTAGTGACAGGTGTGGGTCACATGAGCAGGCAGGAGAAAACAAAGATACAATTTGGACTAAGTGGGGGTAATGAGAGGAGAGTGGCTGAAGCTGACAACTGACAAGGGCGACGCCCACACGAAGCACAAAACCCAGAAACGCCCTTGACAGCTGTCAACCCAACAGTAAAGACAACAAATGCAGACTGAAATATAAATGTAAATTTATACAAAATAAGAATGTAACAAAACTAAAAAACATAAACAGGAAAACAGCAAACAGTACAAGAATTACAGAAACCCAAAAAGTACAAAATACAACAAATATGTAAATATAAGGAAAAAGCCATGAGATCGAGCCTGGCGGAAACCTCCAGAGCTCGGCTCACGACACCCATGGTACGCAGACCTGACCATCAGAAATCATAAAATCAGATTTTAAAATCGATACAGGAGCGGATGTTACTGCCATTCCAGCTGAGACATACTACACTCTTGCAGAGAGTAACACACATTTGGCTAAATCAGTCAAACCAATATTTGGCCCAGGTCGTAAACCACTTTCTGTGTTAGGCAGGTACAGTGAGTTAATACGCAAAGGGGGACCAGGTGATACATGAGGAGGTATATGTTGTTGAGGACTTACATGTTGTGCTGTTAAGCAGACCAGTTAGTGCAAAGCTAAGGCGAGTGTACAGAGCAGACAACATAGATAAGTTCAGGATAAAAAAGGCCTACCCAAAATTGTGTCAGGGCTTAGGAATGATGCAGCAGCCATATTCTATTAAACTGGCCAGCTGCCACTCCCTTTTCACTGGCAATGCCAAGACGAGTCCCTATCCCTTTAATAGGAAAAATGAAGGCAGAGCTTGAAAGAATGAAACACACTGGCGTTATCTCGAGAGTAGATGAGCCTACTGAATGGTGTTTTGGAATGGTACCTGTACCGACAAAAAATGGTTCAGTGCAAATCTGCGTGGACTTTACCCCACTTAGTGAAGTAGTGTGCAGAGAGAAGTATATATTGCCCTCTGTTGAGCAGACACTTGGGCTTCTTCCTGGAGCTCAGATTTTCAGTAAATTAGATGCCAATAGGAGATTTTGGCAGATTCCATTGTCACCCAAGTCTGCATGCTACACAACTTTCATCATTCCCATTGGACACTACCATTTTAATAGACTGCTTTTTGGTATAACGTCAGCCCCTGAACACTTTCAGCGCAGGATGTCAGTGATTCTCGATGGCCTGCAGGTAGTAGTGTGTCACATGGATGACATCCTCATATGGGGAAAGGATCAACATGAACACGACACAAGACTTTACACTGCACTGCACAAGTTCCATGAAGCAGGGCTCACACTAAACTTGGAGAAGTGTGAGCTTGCAAAGCATGAAGTTGGGTTTCTTGGTCATATTCTGTCAGCAGATGGAATATAATCAGACCTGGAAAAGACAAGGGCTGTCATGTCTATGAAAGAGCCAACAAACACAGGAGAGGTTCGAAGTTTCCTTGGAATGGTAACTCAGTAAGGAAAATTCATTCCAAATCTAGTGGAAAAAGACAAACCATTGAGAGACCTTCTGTCAAAGAAAAATCAGTGTGTATGGGACTGTGCACAACAAATAGCATTCAACCAACTGAAAAGCGATCTAACATCACCACTGGTATTAACACTATATGACCCCAATAAAGAGTTCAGGCTTTTAACAGATGCTTCTTCATATGGTCTTGAGGCAGTTCTCCTACAGAAGGAGGGAGAAGCGTGGAAACCAGTAGCATACGCATCTCACTCTATGACTGAGACAGAGCAGAGGCATGCTCAGGTGGAGAAAGAGGCGCTTGGACTGACATGGGGATGTGAATGTTTTCGAGACTTACTGAAAGGGAGGCATTTTGCCCTAGAGACTGATCACAAACCTCTGGTTAGCCTGTTAGGTCACCAACCACTAACAGAGTTTCCCCCTAGAATCCAGTGGTTCTGACTCAGACTCATGAGGTACAGTTACACCATCGCCCACATTCCTGGCAAAGCCATGCACGCAGCAGACACCCTCTCACGTACACCTGTCAAGCAGGAGACGGAGGCAAAAGAAAATGACAAAGACTTAATGGAAAACACAAACATCTATGTGGATGAGATCATAAACAGCATGCCTGCCAGTTCCACATACATGACACATCTGAGAGAACAACTTCAAGAGGACAGTATCTGCTCAGAGATCATGCTATTTTGCCAGAAAGGGTAGCCTGACTATAGCAAACTCACAGGTCTTTCGAAAGCCTATTGGCCAAAAAGAGTGGTCTTTACTGTGCATGATGAACTGTTGCTCAAAGGGGCCAGACTAGTTATTCCCACTGTGATGCACAACTCTGTTCTAGAGGCCTTGCATGAGGGACATCAGGGAATTACCCGGTGCTGGCCAGTGCTGACCCGTGTTTTGGCTACACTAGGAAACCACCAAGAAGCAGATCATGCTGGGGGAGAAGGATCACTCAACGTCATCCAATCACAGCTGTTCAGTTTAGAAAATCAGTCAAATTCTACAGAACTATGGGAAGTAATAAGGACAAAACACTGATTGATTTAATCAAGAGCAGTAAAAGGTATTCACGGAAAAAGTAAACCTCGTAAGTAAGGTACATCCCTGTCTTCCTCCTTTCTATAAAAATGAATTTGGGTGCTAAACTGTGATTCACTTAGTTTTTGTTTTCTTCTTAGAACTGCATCTTTTTGTAAATTTTCAACTTTTTTCTCATGAATTCTATTCTTGCAAATTTATGTTTTTTTTCTTGCAGCTTTGCTTATTTCCTCATAAATTTCAAAATTTGAACATTAACCTACAACCTACAACTTTTTTCACGATCCTTGATCATACATTTGCTTTTTTCCCCTCAGATTTGTTTTTGTCTAACAATTTTTTTTAGCTTTATTCTTGTAAATTTGTGACTTTTTATTGCAAATCTTTCCTTTGTAATATTTTCACATTTATTCTTGCAAATCTGTGATACGTTAGGGCTATTTTCTCATGCTTGCATCTTGCCCATGGTAAATTATTTAATTAAGCTCCATATGCATTGCAATGAGTTGCCAACCCGATGCCTATAAATTGAGTTACGAAAAAAAATCTACAAAAAGGGGAGATTAGACTTGCAAATTCATGAGAAGATATATGCACATTTGAGGTGGAAACAGTGATTTTGGAAGATTAATCAAATAAATTTGTGACCTTCGAGATGAGATGGCGGCACGCCTAGACGCAGCGGCCCCTCTTGGCATCAGCAAGTGTGAGAGTTTTGATCATCCCAGACGTACATTCTGTAAAACTTACAACCGTGAGACCTTATTAAACATCAAGGTACTGCACGCTGCAAGAATCGCGGCGCTCGGTTGTGACTTGGACATTCTACGCCAGCATGGAATTCTGGCGGAGTCCCTGCTGGAGGCTACACGGGAGAGGAGGAAGCGTAAGCGGAGGGAACGCAAGCAAAAGCATGGAAAAAGGGCCAGGATCCATGCTAGGCTAAAGGCTAACCCCTCCAGACCAGCAGTACTGTCGCTCCTTCTGTCTAACGTCCGCTCCCTCGACAACAAGCTGGACGAGCTGCGTCTGCTGAGAGAAACCCGGAGAGAGTGAAGGGACTGCTGTGTGCTTGCATTCACGGAGACATGGCTCCACGACAACATCCCTGACGAGGCCATTCAACTAGAAGGCACGTCAGTATTCCGAGCAGACAGAGAAACGGCGAGCTCCGGTAAAAGCCGTGGGGGGGGGGCTATAAGATAAGATAAGATAAGCCTTTATTAGTCCCACATCTATGCATCTATGGGATGCATCTATGTTAACAAGAACTGGTGCGTTAACGCCACGTTAGTATCTAAGCACTGCTCTCCGTTGGCAGAGTTCCTTATTGTAAATTGTTGGCCATATTATCTGCCGAGGGAATTCAGCAACGTGTTTGTAGCTGCTGTTTACATAGCGCCGAACGCTAACGCTAATAAGGAGGCACTCAGGGAACTGCACGATGCTATTAGTGAAATCCAAACTTCACACCCAGACAGTTTTGTGGTGGTTGCGGGGGATTTTAACCACACCAGCTTAAAGACTGTGCTCCCCAAGTTTAAACAATGTGTAGACTTTAAGACCAGAGGAGAGAATATGTTGGACTTAGTGTACACAAACACAGATGCATATAAGGCAATACCCCGCCCCCACCTCGACCTTTCTGACCACATATCCGTGATGCTGGTGCCTGCCTACAAACCTCTACTGAAGTGCAGCAGGCCAGTAGTGAAACAAATCAGGATTTGGCCAGAGAGTGCAATCTCTGCACTGAAAGACTGTTTTCTGCACACAGACTGGGAGGTCTTCAAAATAGCAGCCTCCCAGGAAGACAAGACAGATATGGAGGAGTATGCTGAGACGGTCACCAGCTACATCGCGAAGTGCACAGAGGATGTCACTACAGTGAAGACCATCACTATGTGGGGAAACCACGAGCCCTGGATGACCGCAGAGGTGTGCTCGCTGCTTACAGCCAGAGATGCAGCCTTCAGAGCGAAGGACAGGATCGCCCTCCACTCAGCCAGGTCTGCGCTCTCAAAGAGAATTAAGACGGCGAAGCGTGCCTATGCGGAGAAAATCCAGGGACACCTCTGTGACACTAGGAACACCAAGCAGATGTGGCAGGGAGTTCGGACACTGACGGGCTATAAGTCTAGGCAGGGGGTCGATGATGACGACACTTCGCTTCCAGACAGGCTCAACGACTTCTTTGCACATTTTGAAGCATCAAACCCGACAATCAGAGGGAGGGCTGGCCCATCCCCACCATTGGTTGGACCAGCTTTCACCATCAACACAGTGGACACACAGAGGACCCTAACCAGAGTCAACCCACGTAAAGCTGCAGGTCCGGACAACATCCCGAGACGTGTGCTACGAGACTGCGGGAGCGAGTTGGCGGATGTACTGACTGACATTTATAACATCTCCCTGAATCAGGCCATCATTCCCAGATGCTTCAAGACCTCTGTCATAGTACCAGTGGCAAAGAAACCAGTTGTGTCCTGTCTGAATGACTATCGTCCTGTTGCACTGACACCAATTGTGATGAAGTGTTTTGAACGGCTTGTCAAACCACACATTACAGCCTGCCTCCCTGCATCACGTGACCCGCTCCAGTTTGCATATCGTTCAAACTGCTCCACGGAGGATGCTATAGTCACCACCCTGCGCTCTGTCATCACCCACCTGGATCAGAAAGACACCTACGCCAGACTCCTGTACATTGATTTCAGTTCAGCATTCAACACCATTATTCCCCAGAGACTGATGGAGAAATTATTCCTTCTTGGTCTGAACACCGCCACATGTCTCTGGATCCTGGATTTCCTGACTGAGAGACCTCAGTCTGTCCGGGTTGGAAAAAACATCTCCAACTCTGTCACGCTGAGCACTGGATCCCCTCAAGGCTGTGTACTCAGTCCACTGTTGTTTACACTTCTAACACATGACTGTGTATCCAGACACGAGGGGAACCAGATTATTAAATTTGCAGACGACACCACGGTGGTGGGACTTATTCAGAGAGATGAGGAATCAATGTACAGGGAAGAAGTGAGAGACCTGGAGGACTGGTGCAGGGAGAACAATCTGGTGCTCAACGTGGACAAAACGAAGGAGATGATTATTGACTTTCCGCGGTCACAGCCTGAACACGTCCCCCTCAGCATCGGCAGCCGTTTAGTGGAGAAAGTGGTGAACATCAAGTTCCTCGGAGTGCAGATCTCGCAGGACCTGACCTGGAGCAAGAATTCCTTGGGGATCAGGAAGCGGGCCCAGCAGAGACTGCACTTCTTGAGGAAACTCAAACAGGCCTCTCTCCCCATCTGCATCCTCAGGACCTTCTACAGAGGTGTGGTGGAAAGTGTTCTGACGTACTGCATTGCTACATGGTACTCCAGCTGCAGTATGTCAGACAAAAAAGCCCTGCAGAGGATAGTTAAGGTAGCTGAGAGGGTAATTGGAGTCTCCCTCACCTCTGTCCAAGAACTTTTTCAGAACCGTTGCAGGAGCAGGGCACTGAACATTGTCAAGGACCGTTCTCACCCTCTGCATAAGCACTTTGAACTTCTGCCATCTGGCAAATGATTCCAGAGCATCAGAGGCAGAACCACCAGACTGATTAACAGCTTCCTTCCACAAGCTGTTAGGATGCTGAACAGTTGATCCGGAATCTCTCATACATACTACTACACCTACGGACATTATGTATATTATTTGTATATTATAGTTCTGGTTAGTTTTTCAAGTATGTTTCAGGGATGTGTGAATGGATGTGGTGGAGTGGGGGTTGAGGATATTTGTGAGTGTGTCTTAAATCATGTTCTTTTACTTATATGGATGCCGAGAGAAACGCAATTTCATCTTGCCTGCACTACAGTTGTATGTACAGCAATATGACAATAAAGGTTGATTTGATTTGATTTTGATTTGACTTTTCCTGTAAATTTGCTAGTTTATTGTCATGCATTTATGATTTTTCCTGTCATGAAAGTAGATGAATGAATTTACTAATTTTAATACATTTTTTTCTGTAAATTTGTGAGTTTTTGTTTTTCTTGATATAATAATCATGTCCCTTGATTCCTTCTTTTAGATTTGACCTTTGGCCATAAAATTTCAATATGTTTTGTAGCTGCCATACATGTTTTTTGACCAAAAATTATTGAAATATTGTCTTTTTCAGTAGGCACAGTTGCTAGGCCCCTGGTTTAAATGTGTAATGTCATTCAGTAATGGAAGAAAAACAGGAAAGTGTTACTAGTGTTTGGATTTTCTTCCCATAGTGCCCCAGACATTAAAACAGCAATGTATTTTTCCACTGGAACTCTGCAGCAAAGTTTCTGCCCAGACGGTGTATTTGCATAAAGATCTTGTTTAGTCCAACCATTATGATGCATGTCTCCCTTCCTTGTTGGCTTTTCTCCTACTGTGTCTGCCCTCCTTTCCTTTACTCCTCGTTCCTTTTCTTCCGTCTTGTTTTCAAACTTGCCTGCCTCTGTTTAACATTCTTTTCTCATCATTACATTGTGGAAATTACAGCTGTATCAGGACCACGTTCCGAAGGGGTAAAATGAACCAGACCACTGTACTCCAAGCACCTCCAATGCCTTTTCTCATCTTGGGAGTGTTAAGTGGTTTTCCTCGACATCAATAAATGGGTCCATTGGGGGATTTCTCCACAGCACAGATGAGTCACCTCGATTAGATTAGAAGCTCAGAAGTCATTGATTGGCAGCTTCAGAGTGCCTCCGCCAATCTCTCTCTGCCTTTCTTTGTCAGAATTTCATGTCACACCTTTCTGTGGCTGCTGCTCTATAACCCTCCCAACTGGCTCTGTTGCTCTATTTGCCCCATAGTTTCACTTTATCATCCTTTCACCGCCTCTTTTTCACTCTCCCAGATTATTCCTTTGCTCGATGTGATGTAATAGAGTTTCACACCCCTGAATGGAGCTGTTGCCCTTGAGGAAAAGAGAGGAGGACGTAATTACGCTTCTATTTGGAAGCAAATGATTCCACTAATTCAACATGGACATTTTTCATGCAGTCAACAGCAGGATTGGTTTGATTTTATAATTAGATGGGAGGTAACCAAAGTAGAACTCACTTCTTTCCACCCCAGTCTTTAGGTAGATTTTTTTCTGCTCTGTTTCTGGTCTTCATTGAATTCTACTTGTTGTGCAATTGAAAATGGACATTTACATGGCTTGAATCGCGGCCTTTTCTTTCAAATGTGAGTCAAGTTAAAGGATTTTTTAGTTTGGATCATCAATCAAATCTCAAAATGAAGAACTCATACATTTTTATTCTGTAATTAAGCTGCATTAAGTTACTAAAAAGAAACCTCCATGGAGAAACTAAGAGCTGAAAAAAGCTAACGTCGGTGGCAGAAAACTAAATTCCAGGTTCACTATGAAATCTATAACAACAGATTGAATGTTTATAATTTGGAGTTGAGAAATGCAAGGCAATCGTATTTTTCTGACATCATTGCTAAAAACAACAATAATGTACACACTTTGTTCACTACTGTTGACAGGCTAACAAATCCTCCTGTGTCAGTAGCTCCTGAACTTCTATCAAGCCGTGCCTGTAATGATTTTGTCTAATTTTCTGAATTTTGTGAGTAAAGAAAAAGGCAGTCAGTCAATGCTTTTATGCCAGGTGGAGGACATGTGCTGCCTCTGTGTCCACTTAGAGAAGACGTAAACACCATGGCACCATCTTTTCCAATCAATCATAAAAAACTTGGATGACATCATGCGCCACCTGAAATCCACCACTTGATGCCTCGACACACCACATCCCCATTTTTGGGCGAAGACTGAAGGGGGATTATGTTATGGTTCAGTCCATCCGCCTGCCCATCTGTCTCACTTTTGTTAAATCAATTCCTCCTACAGTTTTGGTCCAGTTGTTTTGAAACTTGGTACGATGGTTTGTTATACACTGAGGATGTGCATATTGCAATTTGATTCTTGTAGCCCCTGACCTATGACCTCCTGTTTCACCTCACTGTATAGACAGTAACTATCTTGTGAAATCAACTCCTCCTACAGGTTTGTTCCGATTGTTTTGAAACTTGGTACCATGGTTTGATATACACTGATGAGGTTCAGGATCAGGTTCCTTTATTTGTTCCCGTAGGTAGATTTGTTTTGCAGTCTGGTGACATCCATATTTACAAGCCACAATTACATTTAACATAAACACAAACACAGGCACACATGAAGCTGACTATAAACATGATAAAAATACTCAAGGCTCCATCAATCAGGATATAAAGACAACGAGATGAGAGAAAAACCAGAGATAAGAGAGAAGGGTCATATTAAAAAGTTAAAGACTAGTCAAAGAGGTTACACACTCAAAGGTCTAAAACCCAATAAAAGATTTAGAACCCAGATAAAAATCCTACAAAAATAAGTAGATAGATAGATAGATAGATAGTTTATTTCAAACACAAAAAATATAACAAAAAACAAGCAAATAGCAAATGCAATAAAGTTACAGTATACACTGTTCGAAAGGGAGAAGGAAGAAGTGAACACTTATTAATTCCAACTCCTCTTTTCCATCGATACACCCATGTGAATTTTATACAAATTACTACCTTTAATACCCCAAGTAAACAATTTACTGTATTTTTTTCAGATCAACATTAACACCTGTCCATTCTAACATACAATGAAGTCTATATTTCAAAACCAGTCTCAAACGACACAGACACACACAGTGCTGTCACACCCACCATTCCATAGTGTCCCATAATGTCCCAGAGTGAACATAATGAATCGTACATATAAATTCTACCCTTTTAACATATATCCTTTCAACAAATGGTGCTTATACCTCTTTTTAAATTGATTTCTGTTTGTACATAGTTTCAGTTCCGGCTCCAGACTGTTCCACAAATCCACCCCACAGACAGATATGCACATACTTTTCTTGGTTGTACGTATCTTGGGTTTTGTGAAGTTTAAGTCTCCTCTCAAATTATGATCATTGTCTCTTTTTTTAAATATTTTTTGTATATTAGTTGGGAGTTGATTGTTAATTGCCCTGTACATTACTTGTGCTGTCTTAAATTTAACTAAATCGATGAACTTTAAAGTAAATATACAATGGAGTTAATAAATAGGTAACTAAATTATGTGCAATATATTGTTACAACTTGTTCAGCTCTTTGACAGCAGCAGGAACAAAGCTGTTTTTGTAGCGCTGGGTTTTGCTTTTTGGGACAGCAAACCTCCGTCTTGAGGGAAGAAGCTGAAAGTGGCAGTGCAAAGGGTGGGAGTCATCATTTAAAATGGAGGTAGCAATCCTCTGTACCTGTCTGGTGTACAAGGATGTCAGGCTCAGCTGTGACTCACCAAGCAAACGACTGGACCATCTAACTACCTGATCCAAGGATTTCCTCTGTTTCAGTTTTATCTGACCAAACCATGACACTAAAGAAAAGGATAAAACAGATTCAATAAAAGCCCGATAAAACATTGTCATTATGGTTCGGTCAATTTGGAAGCGTGCAAGTTTCCTTAACCTCTTGCACTCCGGGATACCACGGGCGGTCCCGTCTCTGCGTACTAGTGCGCCCTCGTGCGCACTAGAACGCACACTGTGCATCCTAGTGTGCACTGAAAAAAAAAAGCTGCATTTCCGTTCTTCCACTACAGACACAGCCATGAACAGAAAGCCAAAGGAGTGCTTTGATTGGTTTAGATTTGAATGACCTCTCATTCGACTAATAAGAGCCTTGAATTGGGTTTCTAAAACCTTGAAGAACCAATGACTGAAAACCTAGCAAGAAGGACCCGCCTACCAACGGCTGCGAATACAGCGAGCCAATTGAAGCAGAGAAGTTCGACGATTGAAAGCGTGCGTCCCGTGCGTAAAATCTGTTTTGTGTAAGCCGCTGTGTGTGACGGTAGCGTTTGCCAGTGATTTTTTCTTACTACTGTTCTTATTTGTTTTGAAAAATCGTTCGCCAAAACCGCAATCATGGAAGTGCAAAACCGCAATAATGGAATCATGGTTTGACCGGGTCGCGTGACCAGAACCATGAGTTGTAACAAGCGGACCAGCGTCATGTTTGTCTGACAATGAGGAAGAGATGTTCGCCAGCGACACTGCTGTTGTGGACAGGTAAGTGTTATAAGCTAAATTATTCTTTATCCCTGAAAATTGTAATCAAAATGACTTTTGACCGATCGGTAAATTACAACTGTGCGTCATCGCCACATGACGGTCCGTGCGCCGAGAACGGTCCCCCCCCCCCCACACTACTCTTCTGTAGCGGATTGCAGATATATTGCAGATATTTTAGTACAACTGTGCGTAGTCCGGTCCGGTCCGGTGCGTAGTCCGGTCCGTCATGTGGCGATGGACGATGTCCGTCCTCTGTAGCAGGGGGTGGGGGGGGGGTGGGAGTTGTTATCCTCTACATTACAGATATTTTAGTATAATTTTTTTTTGCACTGTAGGTTATTTTTCTTGTAAAAAAAAGCCACACATTTTTTACGTGGCATGCTTCTTTGTGTGTGGGGGCTTGTTTGTTCATTCATTCATTCATGAATGAATAAACAACCCCCCCCATGCACACACACACAGCTCTGAGTGTCACCTTTCATTAGAGCCCAAGATCAAGCTTCTATATTGAATCATTCAAAAGTTACAGACGTTTTTCCAAACTGTGCCATTTGGCACAATTTGGCACAGTTCAAAAACGCCTGTTAACAACCTGACAAAAAAGCTGTGTAATATATTCAATTTTTGTGGTATTGTTACAAAATTTTGACCTCAGCTGGATAACACTTGGTTCTACATTTCTGTTGCATTTTCCAGCCCGTATCTGACAGCTGTGTGTTATTTGCAAGCATTTGTATCCAAAAAAACACCCAGGAGAACTTGATTTTCTTCAAGTTCAGTATGTTTAGATGACTGTTACTCAGTGGCAGGAGCACTTAGAGAGATTATGACTGTTTTGCCAAAAAATTCAAAGTGTTTTCTTTTAAATGAGACCAACCCCATGACGATGCTGCAAAGGGTTGAAGAACAGCTTTTGATTTACTTTGGGTACGTTATTTTTAGGCGTTTTTAGGGAAGACCTTGTTTAACCCCTTGACCAGAGTGCAAGGGGTTAAACAATGCAAATGTTGCTGACCCTTTTTGCACACCCTTTCACAGTTCTCTTCAAAGTTTAAATTACTATCATTAATCGTCCCAAGATATTTGTAGGATTGTACACATTCAGTGGTCTGGCCTTTTAGTATGGTGACTTTGTGCCTGGGAGTTTTCCTCCTAAAGTCAATAATCATATCTTTAGTTTTTGTCGTATTCAGCTGCAGGTAGGAGTCCTCACACCAGTGAACAAAATCATCAACACCTGGGCCGTGGCCACTCTCACCATCCTGGAGGAGACTGACAATAACTGAATCATCAGCATACTTTATAATGTGTCTGTTGTCATGTCTGCTCCGACACATATTTGTGTACAGGATGAAGAGTAGTGGTGACAACACACACCCCTGAGGAGAGCCAGTAGAAGAGCACTTTTGGTCAGACAATGTACCATTGACCCTTACTCTCTGCGTCCTGTTGGTTAAGAAATCCAGAATCCAACCCACCAGATTATTGCTCAAATCAAATTGTTGCAGGAGCCTTTCAACTAAAACATGAGGTTGGATTGTATTAAAGGCAGAGGAAAAGTCCACAAATAACAGCCTGGCGTGTGTCCCATTAAAATCCAGATGTTTAAATAGCATATTAAACAGAGTGACAGTGGCATCCTCCACTCCTTTGTGAGGCCTATATGCAAACTGCAAAGGATCCAATGCATGTTCAGTCTGCTTTAGGACCTCACATCTGACCAGTTTTTCAAAAATTTTCATTAAAATTGAAGTCAAAGCAATTGGTCTAAAGTCATTTACCGTTTTAGGACAGCTGGATTTTGGAACGGGAACAACCACGGCATCTTTCCAGATCTTAGGCACATGTTGTGTCTGTAAGGACTTATTGAAAATGTAATGAAATATAGGACTCAGTTCATGTGCACAGGACTTTACCAAGCGCCCACATACACTACCGTTCAAAAGTTTGGGGTCACTTAGAAATTTCCTTATTTTTGAAAGAAAAGCACTGTTTTTTTCAATGAAGATAACTTTAAACTAATCAGAAATACACTTTAATATCTAATATACATTGCTAATGTGGTAAATGACTATTCTAGCTGCAAATGTCTGGTTTTTGGTGCAATATCTACATAGGTGTATAGAGGCCCATTTCCAGCAACTATCACTCCAGTGTTCTAATGGTACAATGTGTTTGCTCATTGCGTCAGAAGGCTAATAGATGATTAGAAAACCCTTGTGCAATCATGTTAGCACAGCTGAAAACAGTTTAGCTGGTTAGAGGACATTGAAGAAGAACCATCTGTCAACTGACATCCTGGGCAACTTCAACCGCTGCGTGATAGAGAGCACCCTGACCAACTGTATCACAGTCTGGTATGGGAGCTGCTCTGTAGCTGACCGCAAGGCGCTGCAGCGGGTGGTGAAAACCGCCCAACGCATCACAGGGACTCCACTTCCAGCTGTAGAGGACGTCTACAGGAAAAGATGTCTGCGCCGGGCACGCAGCATTCTTAGGGACTCCAACCATCCTGCTCATGGACTGTTCCAGCTTCTCCCCTCCAGAAGACGTTTCAGAAGCCTTCGGACTAGGACCAGCAGGTTTAGGAACAGTTTCTTTCTAACAGCTGTCACGTTATTGAACTTAGTTCCCCGCTGACTCTCTTACCATCATCTTTTACCATCCTCACCTGTACATAACTGCATAACTACATAACTACATCTAACTTATTGCACATTATTTGCACATAACAGTACTCTTAACTTTCTGCACTGCTGCATATATTTGCATATACAGTGGTACCTCTACTTACGAACGTCTCTACATACGAAATTTTCAGGTTACGAGACGCCTCAACGGGAAAATATTGCCTCTAGTTACGAACAAAATTTCAGGATACGAAAGGCAAAAAAAGTACGCGCTCCTCGCAGCTCCCGTATTTTACCGAACGTAAACATACCTGTAGCTGCTCTGCCATTGGCTATCGCCTAGCATCTTCCTGGTATCCCATTGGCCACGAATGGGTGCGTTTGGTTGATCTCGCTTTATCTTATTATTATTTACTATTCTTACTACTTTATTTTATCCTTCTTACCTCTTGTAAGACTGTTGACTGAACTACACAATTTAGAGAAAAAAAAATTGTTAACTGCCATGTTTATCACCATCTACGTTATAACTCTGTACTTTCACCTTGTTCTTAATAAAGTTTTGGGAAAAAAAAACAACAACATCAACGATCAGCACGGTATTAAAACAAAAGGAAGCCCTTACAAGCCGATAAAAGCAAACGTCCTTGGATCGTTTCATCACAAAACGTCAGGCAAAAACCACTGATGAGACAGAACATGAACCAAAGAAGGCAAAAGGTGACGCTGGCGCCGACGATCGCAGTTAAAAGGTAAATGAACATAATTTTTATTATTCTTTCTCTTTTATTATTCTTTCTCTCATTTTAAACTCTCATTTTATGTTTATTGTGCAGTAATCTAATTGTAACATGTATTTGTTACATGTTTTGATGCGTTTTTACGATTTATAAAAAATTTATGCCCGAATTTTGGGGGCTTGGAACGGATTACGGCATTTACATGTAAAACGCGCCTCTACTTACGAATTTTTCACGTTACGAGAATTCTTCCGGAACGAATTAAATTCGTAAGTAGAGGTACCACTGTATTTGCTTAAATTGCACATACTGTTAATTACCGTATATACTGCACTGCTGTCCTTTGCACTTCTGATTGGATGCTAAACTGTGTTTCGTTACCTTGTATTCATACATGTGTAATGACAATAAAGTTGAATCTAATCTAATCTAATCTAATCTAGAGAAGCTATAAAACTGACCTTCCTTTGAGCAGGTTGAGTATCTGAAAAAAATTATTATTTCAAATACAAATCATTATTTCTAACCTTGTCAATGTCTTGACTATATTTTCTATTCATTTTACGACTCATGGTGGTAAATAAGTGTGACTTTTCATGGAAAACACAAAATAATTGTCTGGGTGACCCCAAACTTTTGAACGGTAGTGTATATTATCAGGGCCCTGACTTTTGTTCACTTTTACAGCACAGAACGCCCTTTTAATATCCTGCACCTCAGTATTAAAGTGCTGATTGTCTTCGAGTTTCTGTTTCAAATCTTGGGTTTCTGTGCTAAAATCAGAGGAATCAAAATGACCATAAAAACAATTAAGAGCATTACTAACTAACTAACCTGCACTTATATAGCGCTTTTCTAGTCACAAAGACCACTCAAAGCGCTTTCACTAGTACTAACCCTCTATTCTAAGGGCCTATAGGAAACAGATATCTAGGGACAATTTAGAACAACCAATTAACTTAACATGCATGTCTTTGGATTGTGGGAGGAAACCGGAGCCCCCGGAGAAAACCCACACAGCACAGGGAGAACATGCAAACTCCATACAGAAAGGTTCCAACCCCTGCCAGCCTGGGGATTCGAACCAGGAACCTTCTAGCTGTAAGGCAACAGTGCTAACCACTGCACCACCGTGCTGCCCGTGGATTAGCCAGCTCTGTGTCTGAATTAAAACCATCTAAAAACACACGATTACTGCGCTCTGTGCTCTGAAGGCCTGCAATAGTTTTCATACTGGCCCAGGCTGAACCAAGTTTCTTTGTTGCCATCTTGCTTTCCAATTCTGATTTATAATTCTGTTTTGCTCTTAAAATTTCGGACTTCAGCTATTTTGTGGCAACCTGTAGCTCAGAAACAGACCCCTGTTTAAAGGCAAGTGCTTTCCTCTGTAAGCAGGATTTAACTGATTTTGTAACCCATGGCTTGTTGTTGGAATATATTTTGACACGTTTACATGGAACGATCATATTTTTACAGAAAGCCATGCATGAGCATGTGACATCTACCAAAGAGTCCAAATCATCCCCGCAGGACAGTCTGAAAACCTCCCAGTCCGTACAGTTAAAGCATTCCTGGAGGCAGTGCACTGAATCCTCTGTCCACACGTCTATGTCTCTGGTCTTCACCTTGCCTCTTCTGAGAGCAGTTTTATATGTGGGCAGCAATATGTGTGCGCCACCGTGGGCTGTACGGTGGCGCAGTGGTTTAGCACTGTGACAGCACAGTTTTACCCTCGGCCGGGGGATCGCGGGGATCATGAGATCGTGGGTTCGATCCCAGCCCCCGACCAACAGTGAGCTGTGTGGAGTTTGCATGTTCTGCCCGTGTTGCGCGGGTTTACTCCGGGATTTCTCCGGTTTCCTCCCGCACACCAAAAACATGTAGGTTTAGGGCGCTCACGCACGCAGCGACCAGCAGCCGGTGGCTTGTCACCAGACTGCAAACCAAGTCTACCTACGGGTACAAATAAGTAAAAAAAAAAAAAAAAAAAAAAAAAAAAATGTACACAGTTGTGATCTGAGGATCCTAAAGGAGGAAGGGGAAGTGATTTATAGGCCCTCTCAATGGATCCATAGCACAGGTCCAATGCCTTTTTTCACCTGGTTGGGCAGGAGACATACTGATAAAAGTTTTTAAGTGTCTTCTTTAAAGAAACATGGTTAAAATCCCAGAATAAAGTTTGGAGCCTCTGGAGAAATCGACTGCAACCGCTGTACCACATCAAAGACGGTGCTGGAGGCGGAGTCAGCATCTGCCCTCGGGTGAATGTACACAATCGTGATGAAAAGTTGGGGGAACTCGCGGGGCAGATAAAAGGGGCATAGCGATACGGACAGAAGCTCCACATCGGGTGTACAGATGCGCTCTCTGACCGTGACAGATGTGCAGTACTGTTTATTAATGTATAAACATACGCCGCCCCCCTGACGTTTTCCCGTTACCTCTTCCTGCCGATCCGAGCAAAGTGGGGCTCCAAAGCCGTCAATCCACAGTTCCGCATCCGGGTCTTGCGCCGTAAGCCACGTCTCCGTGTAAGCCATGACACAGCAGTTCTTGAAGTCCTTCTGGTAGCGTACATTCCCTTGAATTTCATCTACTTTATTTCTCAGGGATTGTACGTTCTCCAAAATCATGGAAGGAAGAGGAATGCTGTTAAACTGATGCCTCCTCAGGCTTAATTTCACGCCTCCACGCTTTCCGCGTTTCCTCCTCTTGTCTCTCTTTTCATCACTGTGTCCATGAAAGTCTCTTAAAATAAAGTCCGGCAGTTGCGCATAGACTCAATCACAGATGCTGCGTTATCCGTGTTTAAATGCAGTAACATGTCTCTAGAATATTGTATTCTCCCCGGCATGATCGTGATTGCGCTTACCTCAGAGACAAAGAACCGGTGGGAAAGAAGCAGCAGTGCAAACGTAAGGAGGAAATCCATATTGATGGAACCAGGGAGCTCTTCGTTATACAGTCCACAAACATTCAAGGACAAAAACTACACAGAGAATTTCGTTTAAACACATTAAAGTGCGTAAAAACAGACACACAGACGACAGACTTTTTTCACCAGCTGCCGGTCGCTGCGTGCGCATGCGCCTCACCGTTCTTTGTTTTGGGGTTTTGGTTATTTTATCTTCAAAGTATATGAACCAGAAAATCAGTACAATGTAAACAAGCATAGAAATTCATCACACTTACCGCTGGCCAGGTGGCTCGTTTCATCCATTTTCATCATCCTGGTCATTATTTTGTCTTCTGTCGGTCATTTTCGCTTTCTCTCCCACATCCAGAAACTCGTGATTATTCCACCTCAATTTTGCTTTTATTCTGCCACAATTTATCTTGTATGATGACACGGAACTGGCATGATTGTTCTGTCCAGTCACATGGTGCTGGGATCGATGGCAGGTGAAAATTAACCAGCTTCGGCCACCCTCTGTTATAACAAAATGTAGACATTTACCTTCATAAGCTAAATAATCTCTTTTTAGAATCATAGTTGGCAAATTTGGGAGCAAATGCCTCCTCCATGTTGCAATGGAGCACATCTACATTTGTTTACAAACTCTTCTTCTTTCGTGTGCCAGAAGTGAGGTTTTCGGGTGGTTATTTAGGAGACATTAGTCATCCAAGGCAAGAGCCGTAAGTTATATGTGTCTGCCACTTTGTGAGGTGGAATACTTAGTACAACTGGGGATTTTTTATGGTTTATGGCCGCATCACATGACAGGCGCAGAACTGTAACACAGACAGTGAGGGCACTTTCTATGTCCATGAAATCAAGACACAAGAAGGGTTAAAGGCAAGATAATGAGAGATAAACAATATTTAACTAAGGAGAACACGTAATACAAGTAATAATTATGACAAATGAAAACATAGAGACACCAATAAAGACATCGGGGACCAATGGGGATAGCACCACATAACAATAGACTGGGGTACACAGAAGACATAGACAGAGGACACAGGAGGACACAGGGGGCAAATAATGCAATTAAACTTCATAAACCAGATCAGGGAGGCAAACGGAGAACACAAATGAACATAAAGCGTGCACACGGTCCCCAACTGTGCTCAGAACTTGACAAAGAGAGGAAGTGTGGTACTGTATGAGGAAGTCAGGAGTGGCAGAGAAGTATGTGAGGGTGGTGCAGGACATGTATGAGGACAGTGAGACGGTGGTGAGGTGTGCTGTATGAGTGACAGATGGATTCAAGGTGGGAGTGGGATTACATCAGGGATCGGCTCAGAGCCCCTTCTTGTTTGTCATGGTGATGGATAGTGTAACCCTTGCCTTATGTTAATTAGGTAAGGGAAATAATTAAGCGTAGACCAGTTGCTAGGTTCGTAAGGGTTACAATAGGGAATTAAAGTGAGTGTGGAATGAAATAGCTGGAGGCAAGAAATGAGCAATAATGGTTGTTATTTATAGGGAAAAAGTGAGCAATATATACAGACAATTTACCACTGTACAAATATACAATGGCCGGTATGAAATAAAACCCCAAAGATGTCCTACTGAGCTCAGTGTTTGTTTGTCCTTTCGGATTAGTCGTTTGACCAGTCAAGATATCTTGTATCTCCAGACTCAGGTTTCTTTTCCTCTTTTAAAGCGGCGACTTGGGTTGTTACTCTTCAATCGAGATCTTGGTTAGATCTCAGTTCAATCTCGGTTCAGTCTCGGGTCAGGCTCGCCATCTCCATTCGGAGAGAATCCAGGATCCAGAAGGTTCTTGATCGGCAACCAAAAAAAACCTAGCCTGCACGACAGTAATGATATTATTGTTTACAGCTAGAGTAATTTGTCTTCCAATCCCTTCTTATATAACACCGTAGCTTAGTGTTTAAATTCTTCTCTCATATTACTATTATCACAATCCAGCAATATAGTAATATCTTACATTTTACTTGCATGTGTTCTTTTTCTCACAATCTCTCTGGTAGCACATGAAATACCCTTTTTTCATGTAACCAATTAAATGAATTCCTCTGTTTATCTCTACATCACTTAACCATGAAATTATTATTATTGAAATTATGATTAATCCCTTTTAACCTTGTCTTTGTAAATCATGAAATGAAATACAATTAATCTATCACATAATCAGGGAATATACCGTCCTATTACTTCCAATATTCCCTTTTAAAATCAGTAAAACCCTGTCTGAGCTACTGGGTTTAGCATAACCTATGGATTTACATAGTGGACCAATACCATGTGCTTTTAGCATCAAACTACACATTGCATTCGACAGAAATAGTGCATATGAACTAAAAGTACTTCAGCATACTGTTGGGAACTGAAATCACATTTAGGAAGAACATACAGACACAAAAATAGCCTTTTCCATTACTTTTAAACAGAAAAAAATCCACTCGCGATTAGCATTAGCATAACGCTAACATTAGCATGTATCTCACTCACCAAGATGAGGTCTCAGTGTGAACACAGCAAAAGTCACCGCTTCACGGCCTCTCAAGCTTGTGCTCCCGTCAACTTAAGATAATAAAGGTTGCAAATTAGAGTTTGGAGAGTGTTTAGATCCATTTATAGCATCTTTCTGAATGAAACTCACCAAGAAGAGGTATCAGTGTGAACCAGATCGCTCACAGCTCCTCTCGTCCGCTCTCATATCGTGAAAGAGCGAAACCCGAGTGCGCGCTTGCTGCCTCTACTCGGAAGGCGGGGCTAATATCGCTCTTAACGAATGGAAGACCCAGCTCACCCAACGTGACCATGAAACGGGAATTTAAAAGTTGGATAATGAGGATCGCACTTCCTCTACCCAAAATGACTGTTTTTCAAAATAAAATCACACACTTTCATTAATACAAATGAAATCTGAGAAAAAGGGTCATTTTCTCAGCTGGGTTACACCCTCCCCCGCTAAATATCATGCACGTCCCATTGCATGTGTAACCAAGACTGTCCATCGTCAGTATTTAGAAACTCTGAGAAGGCTGTATTCAAACCTTGAAAAAGGGACTTAACAGCAGTCATTAGAGGATTTCCTAATTCAGGATACTCTAGTCTTTTTGAGAGTTGTCTGATTCTTTCAGATCGTCGTATTGGTTGAATTGCAATGTGATTATTTTTGTCCATTTCATCAGGTTACAATAGGCTGACAGACGAGGTCAGGCAGGAGCCTCCGTGGACCGTGATGTTTGCAGGCAACATTGTGATCTGTAGTGAGAACAGGGAGCAGGTGAAAGAGAACTTGGAGAGGTGGAGGTATGCTCTGGAGAGAAGAAGAACAGTCCCACGGTCTCAGACCGGCTTAAATTAATAAGACTTTCTTCCCCTTTTCCTGAATGGGCCTGGTGTTTAACCCCTTGCACTCTGGTCAATTTCCCTAAAAACGCCCAAAAATAACGTGCCCAAAGTAAATCAAAAGCTGTTCTTCAACCCTTTGCAACATCTTCATGGGGTTTGTCTCATTTAAAAGAAAACACTTTGAATTTTTTGGCAAAACAGTCATAATCTCTCTAAGTGCTCCGGCCACTGAGTAACAGTCATCTAAACATACTGAACTTGAAGAAAATAAATTTCGCCTGGGTGTTTTTTTGGATACAAATGCTTGCAAATAACACACAGCTTCAGATCCGGGCTGGAAAATGCAACAGAAATGTAGAACCAAGTGTTATCCAGCTGAGGTCAAAATTTTGTAACAATACCACAAAAAATGAATATATTACACAGCTTTGTTCTCAGGTAGTTCCCAGGCATTTTTGAACTGTGCCAAATTGTGCCAAATGGCACAGTTTGGAAAAACGTCTGTAACTTTTGAATGATTCAATATAGAAGCTTCATCCTGGGTGTCACGTGGGATGAGACGTCGTGTCATCCGGCGCTCAGACCATATTCCCCTCAGCCCGGTTCTTTCTGTGACAGCGTCTCAGCGGGCTCCCAGCTGTCAGTTACGGGACGGCTGGAGCCCAATTAACCCTCATCAGCTGAGGCGCTGCTAATGAGTATAAAAAGGAGCAGCTCTGATCATTCGGGGCTGTGACTTAGCACATCGAAGGCTGGTACCCCTACACCCGGCGCCAGTCCTCTGCTCGTCGTTCTGCATTATTTGTGAGTGTACACCTGTATGAGTATTTGTGCTTTTTGGCCCCACGAGGCCGTGTTCCTTATCCCCTGTTCTCTATCATAATAAAACATCGCAAACTCACTGGTTCGCCCTCGGCTCTCATTGTGTGGTTCGCGAGGGCCACACGTAATAGTAAGTCACAGCCAGATGAGTTGCCGGCGGCTGTGAGTTAGCTGCTTTGGACTGTTTGCCCTTACCTGTCCAGGTACCGTCGCGGAAGCATGCCGTCACGGAGGTCCCGCACTCCGGGTTCGAGTGATGTCCTCGCAGACGCCCTCGAGGGCGTGGATGACATCCTTAACACCGCTTCCCTCCTCAACTTCAGTAGCGACGTGCACCGGTACTTGGACCAGGCTGAGGAGGTACTTGATTATCTCCCCCGCTTCGCCTGTCATCCTGAGGTGAGCGTGAGGAGATTGGACATAGCCGCACAGCGGGAAATACTCCGTGGGTTGGAGGGAAATCTCGGCAGGAAACCGAAGAGGAGGAGACGTCACCCTTCGCTTCGGGATTCCGCTCCTACCTCCGCTCCGGCCCTGGAGTTCGCACCATCCAGAGGGCTTTCCCCATCCAGCACGACGTCACTCGGGATTCCCCCGGAGGATCTGCAGCTGATAGCTATTAAGGTCCGCACCCGGGACCGAGTGGCTGCTGCTCGCTCCGCTGTGCACCCATCCTCCACCATGAAGCATGTGGCGGCGGCAGTTAGACTGGTGGAGAGGAGTCCAAGGCTGCGAGACTACCCCGAGTTCGACGCCCTCCTCGCCTCGGTCTCTGCTCAGGAGCGGCGATTCCCGGGTCTCTCCTTCGCTTCGCCCCCTGGGAATAGCCGTCGTCACATTGCCAAACCTTCTCAGCATGAACCCTGTCCGGATCCAGTTCTGGGTTGCGGCAAGGTCTCATCCTCCCACGCAGCTGTCACTCCTGCGCCTCGTCTGAGAGGAGATCCCGCAGCCTCGCCTCCTGAGCCTCCTCCCTCCGCTGTTACGCCAGCACTTCGGGCCCGGCTCATCTCGGCTGTCACCCCCTCCTCCTCGATACGCTCCCTGGTTGCTGTGTGCGTCCAGAATCCTGACCTGGCGAGCTCCCTCCTGGAATCAACACGAGCGGCTCCCCGACGTCCTCTCAGGGGGTCCTCCATTACTGTCCGGCAGGGAAAGGGAGGAGCAGCGTCCACTACAGCAGGCACCATCCAGCCTCCAGGAGACAGGCAAGTCCCAGTTTTTTCACATTTACCTTGTGATTTGCTCTGTCAAACTCCTGGAGGTGGAGTTCGGGGTTCGCAGCTCCCCGAACTCCCACCACCTGCTGTAGCTGTAATCATTAATCCTGCACCCTCTGTGTCTTCCCCCGCTGAGCGGTCCCCGGCGCCAGGCCAATGTCGTGGGATGAGGAGGGGGCCTGCGGTTCTGGACAGCCTGGTTCCAGTTCAGCAGCTACGCCGTGGACGGAGGAGGAAAGCGGATTGCTACGTGGAGTCTGCGCCGACGACCAAGCATCCCCGGGTCACCACGGAGGAGCGGTCCGGTCCAGCGGGACGAGGTTCTCCTGCCACCACGCCATGTGGGCTGTCGGCATGGGCACCGGTGCTGGAGGAATCACAAGCTGCGCTGTCCATCATGCCAGCTGCGGAGCCCGACGCAGCTGAGTGGGAGCCTGACGACGACCTCCTGATGCTGGATCCCGGATCTTCGCAGTCCTGGACGGCGTCAGAACCCAAGATCAGGCAAGTGCTCTATCTTATCTTTCTTCTCCTCACTTTAGAGCACTTTAGCCTGTCTCTAGGGGAGATGAGCCGCGTGCAGCTGTCCGCTGCGTCCAAGCTTATCTCGCCGGGTTCTGGCGCTGCCGGTGATCCTGATCCCGGTTCTGTTTTCTCTCCTGAGCCTTCTCCCAGGGTCGCCGGCGAGGAGCTGCCATTGCTCGTGGTGCCAGAGGGTCCAGGTTTGACGTCGGAGGTCGGTTCTGGTGCAGCGCCGGCCCAATCAGGGTCCGACGTGGGTTCGACGGAGACCCAATCGGGGTCCGACGTGGGTTCGTCCGAGACCCAATCGGGGTCGGACGTGGGTTCTGCACCAGCGGTGTCCAGGTCCGGTGAGAGAGCTGCAGATCTCCTGCCATCTGACATTGGACCACCTCGTCATCAGCTCTCTCCCAAGCCTCTTCTACTAGGGCCCTTGTGGACCTCTCCCTCTTCCCTACGGGCCTGGTGGTTGAGCGATGCGGGTCGCCCGTCGGAGGGTGTGCCGTGCCCTTTCGGCTCGCTTGTGCGGCCGCCCGACCCGCTAGACTTTCTGTTCGGCGATCTGGTTCGGCCTCCCGAGGAACTGTGTTTTCTGGCCTGGGGTTCGGGTAGGCCGCCGGAACTTTTCCCTTCACCCCTGTTAGTGGTATGGACGCTGGGTGCGGGGAGACCTCCCGAACTGAATGTCTTTTGCTGTGCTTGTGTTTGGGTGGGTACAGCTAAGCTGTTATTATTGTTCCGCGTTTAGCGTGATTTTTTTTTTGGGGGGGGGCGGGGTTCCCCTCCTGTGTGAGGGATGGCTGTATGGTTTATTTTCACCCTTGGGAGTTCTCCTTTCATTTTGGGGGCTCCGGGGTTGATTTTCGTTGTTTGACCTGTACATGGTTTATGGGGTATTGTGGGTTTTTTTTCTTCCCTGTGTGTTGGGCTGTTATCTCCGCAATTATCCTCTGCCTGAATGGGTTTTCTCTCTCATGTTGTATTTTATGGAGTATTGTGTTTGGGTTTTTCCCTTGTACTCTATATTGGTTTATTGTCTGTTTTCTTTCCTTTCTCTGGTTTTTTTTTTCCCATGTTGTATTTTATGGAGTATGGTGTTTGGGTTGTCCCCTTGTACTCTGTATTGGTTTATTGTCGATTGTTTTTTTTCCTTTCTCTGGTTTTTTTTTTTCTCATGTTGTATGGAGTATGGTGTTTGGGTTTTTCCCTTTGTACTCTGTATTGGTTTATTGTCGGGTTTTTTTCCCCCCTTTCTCTGATTCTCTCCCTCCTGACCTGTGCCCCATCCGCCCACCCTAGGTGGGGGGGGGGTCTTTGATGTTACGGGTCGTTCGTAGTCTGACCGTGAGGGGGGGGCTGTGTCACGTGGGATGAGACGCCGTGTCATCCGGCGCTCAGACCATATTCCCCTCAGCCCGGTTCTTTCTGTGACAGCGTCTCAGCGGGCTCCCAGCTGTCAGTTATGGGACGGCTGGAGCCCAATTAGCCCTCATCAGCTGAGGCGCTGCAAATGAGTATAAAAAGGAGCAGCTCCGATCATTCGGGGCTGTGACTTAGCACATCGAAGGCTGGTACCCCTACACCCGGCGCCGTGGCTTCCCCACCCTCGCTACAGAAGAGTAGCGGGGGTGGGGGGGCGTGTTCACGGTCCGGACGCGGCGCACGAACCGTGTACCACGGCGCACGGACTTTGGACTTTGTGCGCCGCACAGTTGTAATTTACCGATCGGTCAGAAGTCATTTTTGATTACAATTTTCAGGGATAAAGAATAATTTAGCTTATAACACTTACCTCTTCACAGCAGCAGCATAGCTGGCGAACTTCTCTTCCTCATTGTCAGACGAACGCGACGCTGGTCCGCTTGTTACGGACTCGTGGTTCTGGTCTCGCGACCCGGTCAAAACATAATTCCATTATTGCGGTTTTGCGCTTCCATGATTGCGGTTTTGGCGAACGATTTTTCAAAACAAATAACAGTAGTAATTCAAAAAGACTGGCGAATGCGTGTGTGTCACCCAGCCTTCGTCGTCGGCCTCCGTCGGTCTATGATGACCATGGAAGAGAATCCTAAACGTCTATTCTGCTGGAATAAAAAAAAAAAAAAAACACCGCCTGTGTGCTGAACAGGCCGATGCGCGAATGGCAGTCCTTGTCACACAGGTCACACTTGTGGGTGGTCTCCGTGCTGCTGGGTCTATGGCGGTTCTTCCTGCAGGTCCTTTTTTCATCTGCAGCAGTCAGTCTCTCTTCACCCAGCCTTACACAAAACAGCTTTCGAACTTCTGTGCTTCAATTGGCTCGCTGCATTTGCAGCGTTGGTAGGCGGGTCCTTCTTGCTAGGTTTTCAGTCATTGGTTCTTCAAGGTTTCAGAAACCCAATTCAAGGCTCTTATTAGTCGAATGAGAGGTCAATCATATCTGATCTGTTCACGGCTGTGTCTGTAGTGGCTGAACAGGCCGATGCGCGAATGGCAGTCCTTGTCACACAGGTCACACTTGTGGGTGGTCTCCGTGCTGCTGGGTCTATGGCGGTTCTTCCTGCAGGTCCTTTTTTCATCTGCAGCAGTCAGTCTCTCTTCACCCAGCCTTACACAAAACAGCTTTCGAACTTCTGTGCTTCAATTGGCTCGCTGCATTTGCAGCGTTGGTAGGTGGGTCCTTCTTGCTAGGTTTTCAGTCATTGGTTCTTCAAGGTTTCAGAAACCCAATTCAAGGCTCTTATTAGTCGAATGAGAGGTCAATCATATCTGATCTGTTCACGGCTGTGTCTGTAGTGGAAGAACGAAAAACTCTCGTGTGCCCTCGTGCGCTCTAGGACGCAGAGATGTGCCCGTCCGCAGTACACCGGAGTGCAAGAGGTTAAGTCAGGTCTTGGACACACTCTATTGGTGGCCCTCCCAGAAGGACTTATTCACTAATCACCAAACCCAGTTAGGCCTTTTTCTATTTCTCCAAACATTCACTTTATACACAAGCAATAATCTTATTATCCTTACTTCTCACAGTGAAAACTTATTTACTTTTTTCATCAAAATTTACTCACCAGGATTAATTTACTCTGACAATGGTACACAGAATTTAGTTATTGTGTGTGTAAATTAAAGAGAAACAAAAACAAGCTAAAATAGAATAAGTCAGAAAAAGTGCAAGAAATAAAAATTACAGTGCATTTGTAGGAGATTAACAATTGTTCTACTGAAAGGCCGTGGCAAATAGGAAAGTTTTTAACCTCAGTTTAAAGCAGCTGAGAGTTTCAGCAGCCCTGATGCATTCTGGGAGTTTGTTCCATATGTGAGGAGCATAAAAAATAAATGCTGCCTCACCATGTTTGGTTTTAACCCTGGGCACAGTTAGTAGGCCTGACCCTGACGACCTGAGGGCTCTGGGTGGTTCATCAGTAGAAGCAACACAGAATACATGAGTGGAATGAGAGGGAGGCAGGTGCAGCAGTGAAGATGGAAGGAGTAGCGGTAGTGAAAGTAGATGAGTTTAAATACCTGGAGTGAACCATCCAAAGCAATGAAAAATGCACAAGAGAGGTGAAGAAGAGAGTGCAGGCAGGGTGGAGTGGGTGGAGACGAGTGTCAGGGGTGATTTGTGACAGAAGGGTAGTAGCAAGAGTGAAAGGGAAGATTTACAAAATGGCAGTGAGACAAAGTAAGGGTTGGAGACAAAGTAAGAGAGGCAAGACTGAGATGGTTTGGACATGTGTAGAGGAGGGATAGTGGATATATTGGAGAAAAGATGTCGAAGATGGAGCTGCCAGGCAGGAGGAAAAGAGGAAAACCACAGAGAAGATTCATGGATGTAGGGAAGGAGGACATTGAGAGGGTTGGTGTTACAGAGGAAGATGCAAGGGGTAGGGTGAGATGGAGGCAGATGATCCACTGTGGCGACCCCTAAAGGGAGCAGCCAAAAGAAGAAAAAAAGAAGAAGAAAAAGAATATATATATATATATATATATATATATGTATATATATATATATATACGTATATATATATATATATATATATATACATACACACACACACACGCATACATCACGTACTGTGATATAGACATTTTATATGACAATACTTTTTTGTGGCTATATCACACAGCCCTAAGCTGAACAAGCTGTACAATTTTTTTTAGTAATTTCAGCTGTAATAAATAATTGGATACCACCAATTTTTTTGTCCATTTTATGAAGTGGCCCTAAAACTATCTTAGAAGTCTTGAATTTAACTTACTGCTGCAGATACCCTGGTGAAACTGAGGCTTTTAGCCAGCCAAAGTAAGCTAGCTGACCATACCCCTATGTTGTGTAATCACATTTTTTCACAGTTTCAAAAGTTCTTATTTTATATATTTTCCTACTTAGAAAATATGTTCATGTTTTAACACTTTTTGTGTAAGTGTATTTTTTCCCCAGAGAATGTTGTTGATGCATCCAGATTATGAACAAACTGAAGGAAACAAACTCACTTCAAGGCAAAAGTGTTCCCTGTACACTTCATATCATACATTGTATATTTTCATTCTTTAACACTGCCTCAGGCAGAGATCTACATAGCTCTGAAACTATTAATAGTCATATCAGTGTGATAAAGGCCTCTGTGATGTCTCTCCTGCTGGTTCTCACCACCCACGAGAGTTTATAGTCTGGTCTGGAACTGATGTCAGATCAGATGCTGCTTCATCCATGTTCTGCTTATAATCAGACATTGGTGCCAAGAGAACATTACTGCGTTTGGTTTTGGCTCCACTTCTTGTGTAGCTCGCTAATAATTAGGTTTTTGCTGCTGCCAAGTAATAACTAGAGCTATGGCTAGATTGAGATTTGCAGGTGATGGCAGGCCACAGACTGAGCACAGATTAGGATAAATGACCTCTCAGAGATTACCATGCCCCTATTTCCCAAGTGCCCTCTTCATTACCACATCCACACCTTTTCCCGTTTCTTGTAAGTCCTCCCCCCTCCCTGTTTGCCTTCTTCTGTCTGCTTCCTTTTCCTCTTCTTTCTTCTTCTCTATTTCCACCGCCTCCTCCCTTCTTGTTTTCCCCCATCTTGTTAGCACTGGTCATGCATGCTTGCCTCCCTGATTAACTAACAACCCAAAGGATGTTGCACAGAATTGTGTCTGCTCACCTCCAGAGAGCCATCGATTTGCTGGCAGGCGGTAACCGCACAGACGGCTGGCACATCGAAATGAGCTGGAGAGCAGAGACTGGAAAAAAATGAATAGCTGCCAGAAGAGAGAGGGATAGAGAGACTGAAAGGAAAGAAAAACCCTGCTATTTTCAAATTAGTAGTTTTAAAGAGAGATTTAGGGCAGAGATGTTGTAAAGGACTCTTGAATAAAACTCAAAGTGGCAATGAAGCTGAACTGCTTCCCAATGAGTTTTTAGAAAAGGCGACACCGGCACAACAGCTTATCTTTGAATGCATTTCAAACAGCACTGAAGAGGTTTTCTATACACGATTGTAGATGTGTGCAAATCAACAAAAGTGCAGACAAAGATTAAAAAAGTGAGGCTGTTATCAACATACAGTATACGTACATGTATATTCTAGATTAAAGGTTCTTTGTGTCATGATTTGCCCCTCAGGGCAGAGAGAGATACAGACCCATGTACCAACTGCAGTTTGTGGCATTTATTAAAAACAAACACAAAGTTCCAAATGTGCGTAAACACAAAATTCCAAACAGGTAACGAGGTAACTTACAGATCATGTAGCGGATAAACACACCAGAACAGGGATGGGGTTCTGGTGTGAGAAGAAAGAATCATCATCAAGACTGCGGCAGTAATGAAAAGAAAATGCAGTCCTTAAATAGGGTCGGAATAAACAACATAAGTAATGACAGGTGTGGGTTCACATGAGCGGACAAAAAGATAACAATGAATAGTGATGGGATCAGCTGGAAGTAATGAGAGGAGACCACACCGACTGGCAGCTGACAGGGCTACGCCCACATGGGGCACCAATCAGGAAATGCCCTGACAGCTGTCAACCTCAATAATAAGGAGTAGAAATAAAATATATACAAGTACAACTGAGAAAGAGGTACCAATAATACAGAATTAGAATATAGTAGAACTAAGACAAACAGGAAAATAGAAAACAAGCAGGGATAACAAAACCCAAAGGCACAAAAATACAACAAATATACAGTATATAAATGCAGAGAAAAAGCCACGAGACAGATCCTGGCGGAACTCCCAGAGCTTAACTTGTGACACTTTGTGGAACTTTTTGATCATGTAGCGTCACTAAACTACAAATTTCAAAATGTTCCACTTAGTACATTGTACAGTGTTAGGGTCGGTGCCGACCCTAACACAAGAGGAAGGTTAATACAAAACAAAAACAAAACAGTAAATACATTGGTAGTCTTGGGATTTTAGTAAATTTTGACATAACGCACGGCTCAGGAGACACGCACACACAGGCTTAGAGTAGTTCAAAGAGTTTATTAACAGCAGGGGTGAATGAGTGTGTGTCTGCGGGATGCAGATGTGTTGGTGGTGGCGTCTGCTTCAGGCACAGAGGCAGATGACCGTTCGGCCGAGCAACCCTATGGAGAGAGCACAGGGAGAGGGTGACGGGCATACACCAACACAGGATGAATTATGGCAAGAGAAGATCTTACTTGAGTTGTCAGGATAGCTGGCACAGCAAGGGGAACGTAGCCCGGGAGACAGCCACCTGGAGAGCTCCGTGCAGCAGCGAAGGATGGGCGATGGAACGGAGATGTCCGCCGCCGGGGAATCCACCTGTGCACAGGGGAGCAGACTGGAAAAAGAGGTAAGGGTTCTTACCCAGAATAGCGATGCTGAAGAAAGGTATGCTCACGGCGGTGAGGGAACGAAGTCTGACGGCTTCAGGCCGAGCCTCCGGGCGAGGCGGCTTTTATCCCTCGCCGCTGATGAGGATCAGGTGTGTGAGCAGGTGGCGCCGCTGATGAACGGCGCGGCGTGACAGTACTCCCCCCTCTAGCAGCGCCTCCTGGCGATGGCTTATCCGGGTGCGCTCGGTGGAAGTCCGCGATGAGCGATGGGTCCAACACAAACGACGGGGGCACCCATTGTCGATGCTCGGGCCCATAGCCCTCCCAGTCCACCAAGTATTGCAACCCACGACCCCGGCGCCGGGAGTCCAGGATGGAGGAGACGGACCAGGCCGGGTGGCCACCAATCATCCGGGGCGCGGGTTGCGCTGCAGGAGGAGGGCAAAGGGGGTCGGTGACTGCCAGCTTCACCTTTGACACGTGGAAGGTGGAATGGATGCGGAGGGAGGGGGGAATAGCCACGCGCACAGCCACCGGGTTGATGATCCGGGTGATGGGGAAGGGACCCATGAAGCGCTGTGCCAGCTTCCTCCTCTCGCCTTTTAGGGTGACGTCCTGGGTGGAAACGTAGACAAGTTGCCCAACTCTGTACGCCGGGGCAGGTCTTCTACGCCGATCCGCCACGGTCTTGTTGCGCTCCGCTGTGCGTAAAAGCGCATGACGCGCGGCGGCCCAGGTGGAGCGGAACTGCCTCACGTGCGCCCTAACTGACGGAACAGTTACCTCGCTCTCCTGCGCTGGGAGCAGCGGGGGGTCGTAACCCAGGGACGCCTTGAAGGGGGACATCCCCGTTGCAGAAGAGCGGGCGGTGTTGTGGGCGTACTCCACCCAGGCGAGATGGTTGCTCCACGATGTCGGCTTGGATCTTGCAACACAGCGGAGCGCAGCCTCCAGCTCCTGATTGGTCCTCTCACACTGCCCGTTAGACTGGGGGTGATGGCCGGAGGAGAGGCTCACCTTGGCTCCGATGGCGTTGCAAAAGGATTTCCAAACCTCGGATGAAAATTGGGGACCCCGGTCCGAGACCACGTCCACCGGGATCCCATGCAGCCTGACCACGTGTTGGACGAGGAAGCCCGCCGTCTCCAGGGCGGTAGGGAGACCTCGCAGGGGGACGAAGTGTGCTGCCTTGGAGAAACGGTCCACGATGGTCAGGATGGTGTCGAATGAGTTGGAAACTGGGAGCCCGGTGACGAAATCCAGTGCGATGTGCGACCATGGCCTGCCAGGGACGGGCAGAGGCTGGAGCAGACCCGCTGGAGGGGCGTTTCCCGATTTACTGGTGGCACAAATTGGACAAGCCCGGGCGTAGCGGGCTGCATCCCTCCGCAGGCCCGGCCACCAAAAGGACCGTTGGAGGAGGCTGATCATCCGAGAGGTGCCGGGATGACAGGTGAGCCGGGAGGTGTGGAGCCAGTGGATGACCTCTCCTCGGACCGCAGACGGAACGAACAGTCTTCCCTCCGGTCCGCCGCCAGGATCAGGTTCCACCTCCTGTGCCTTCCGGATCTTGTCCACAATGTCCCAAGAGATAGCTCCCACGACGCACGACCTGGGCAGGATAGTGTGGGGCGTCTCCTCAGCCCCCACGGGGGTGAACTGTCTAGAGAGGGCGTCAGGCAGGCCGTTCTTGGAGCCTGGCCTGAAGGTGATAGAGAACCGGAACCTGGCGAAGAACAGAGACCAGCGCGCCTGGCGGGCATTCAGGCGCTTGGCAGATCGTAGGTACTCTAAATTCTTATGGTCCGTCAGGACCACAAACGGCAGGTCCGCCCCCTCTAGCCAGTGGCGCCACTCCTGTAGGGCGAGTTTAATGGCCAGGAGCTCTCTGTCCCCCACATCATAGTTCCTCTCCGCCGGGGACAGGCGCCGGGAGAAGAAGGCGCACGGTCGCTTGGCGCCATCGTCCGGTGACAGCTGGGATAAAACTGCTCCCACTCCCGTGTCCGATGCGTCCACCTCCACAATGCACTGCAGCGCGGGGTCGACCTGGCGAAGGACCCGGGGGGAGGAGAACTCCGCCTTCAGCGCCTTAAAGGCAGCATCGACCTCTTCGGTCCACCGGAACGGAACCTTCGGGGACGTGAGGCGGGTCAGTGGTCCGACGATCCAGCTGAAATTCGGGACAAAACGGCGGTAAAAATTGGCGAAGCCAACAAACTGTTGCACCTGCTTCCGAGATGCGGGAGTAGGCCACTCCACCACCGCCTTCACCTTCTCTGGGTCCGGGAGCACCTGGTCTTGGGCGATGATGAATCCCAGGAAGGATGTGGTCCTAGCGTAAAACTCGCACTTCTCAGCCTTCACGTACAGACGATTCTCCAGCAGTCTTTGAAGGACCCGCCTCACATGGACCCGGTGCTCGTCTCTGGACTGAGAGAAGATCAGAATGTCGTCCAGGTAGACGAACACGAAGAGGCCGATGAAATCCCGGAGGACGTCATTGATGAGGCGCTGAAAGACGGCAGGAGCGTTGGTCAGCCCGAACGGCATGACGAGATACTCAAAGTGGCCGTTCGGGGTACGGAAGGCTGTTTTCCATTCATCTCCCTCCCGGATCCGGACGAGGTGGTAAGCGCTGCGGAGATCCAGCTTGGTAAACCAGGTCGCCCCCTGGAGGGAGTGGAAGGCAGTGTCCATGAGGGGCAGGGTGTAACGGTCCCTCTCAGTGATGTCATTAAGTGCTCGGTAGTCAATACAGGGACGGAGGGAACCGTCCTTCTTCCCTACAAAGAAAAACCCCGCCCCCAGGGGTGATGACGATGGGCGGATAATCCCAGCGCTCAGTGATTCCTTCAGGTACGTATTCATAGTCTCCTTCTCCGGCGCCGACAGGCTGTAGAGCCGACCAGATGGCAGGGGGGCCCCCTGGCGGAGATTGATGGCACAGTCATATGGTCGATGCGGGGGAAGAGACATAGCTTTCGACTTGCTGAATACCATACCCAGGTTGTGAAAATCTGGGGGCACCAGTGACAGGTCCGGGGGTGCTGTATCCGCCACAGGAGGAGCCGCGGACGGGGAGCAGGCAGCGGACTGAAGGCAGGTGCCCATGCAGAAGGTACTCCACGCCGACACCCCAGCTGACCTCCAGTCCAGGACAGGATTGTGGAGGCGTAGCCAGGGATACCCCAGGATGACGGGCGACACAGAGTTGGGCAGGACGTAGAAAACCATTTCCTCCCGGTGGTTCCCTGAGATGATGACTGGGACAGGAATGGTTTGATGGGTAACTCTCCCAAGGGAGGCACAGGAGAGATGGACCAGGGAGATGGGGTGTTTGAGCGCCTGACAGCGGATGCCCAATCGGGTTGCCAGGCCTTGTGAAATGAAGCTGCCCTCTGCGCCCGAATCCACCAGTGCGTGGGTGAGGTGCCCAGTGGGATTGTGGCAAAAACGGATGGGCAGCTTTAATTGAGTGAGGGGACTTTGCCGATTGACGTCCGCGAGGCCCCCTACAGTGACTCGCGGACCCCACCGTTTGGCTTTTGTGGGCAAAGCTCTACCGTGTGTTGATTGTCTCCGCAATACATGCAGAGACCCAACTCATGGCGGCGCTGTCTCTCTGCCAAGGAGAGCTTTGCCCAGCCCGTCACCATCGGCTCCGACTCCTCGGGGCACGATGGTGGCGGCGTCGCCAGGGGGCGAGCTTGGGGCAGGCGTAGCGGGACTCCTCGAGGGCGAGAAGCAGACGGCTTCCGTCCTGAGGAGCGCTCGCGCAGCCTGTTGTCCAAGCTGATTGCTAATGAGGTTAGCTCCGCTAACGTTCCGGGGATATCCCGTCCAGCCAGTTCATCCCTCAGATCACTATTGAGGCTGCGGAGAAACAGGCCGCAGAGGGAGCGCTCCTCCCAGCCCAGTTCCTCAGCCGCTACCCGGTATTCGATGGCATAATCCGCGGCCGACCGGCTTCCCTGCTGGAGAGCGAGAAGCCGATCGACCTGGACCGCCTCGGAACGGGAGTGATCAAACACCTCCAGGAAGCGCCTCACGAACTCGGCATAGGTGAGGGTGGCATAACTGGGTCTCGCCATAATAGCGTAGGCCCAAGTTAAAGCGCGCCCCTCCAGGAGGTTCCCTATGTAGCCGATCCGGCTGTGATCTGAGGGAAAGTCTCCGGGCACACGGTCAAACACGGACTCGCACTGCATCACAAACCCCCGCGCTCCGCCGAGCTTTCCGCTAAAGCGGGCGGGGGTCGGAATTGGTGTGAGTCGGGCCGGTGCCACTGGAGCTGGCTGGACGGCCACCGGAACAGCAGGAGCTGCGCCACCCTGAGGAGCCGGGGGGAACGGCTGCTGGGGGTCCAGGCGGTCCAATCGGCCAGTGATAGTTATCAATTGATTTAGGATCACCTGCTGTTGATAAGCTATTTGATCCACTCTAGCCTCGAGAGTGGTAAGCCGGTGTGCGAGCCCGCCGTCCGCCGAGCCGCTCTGCTGAAGCCGTACTGACATAACGCACGGCTCAGGAGACACGCACACACAGGCTTAGAGTAGTTCAAAGAGTTTATTAACAGCAGGGGTGAATGAGTGTGTGTCTGCGGGATGCAGATGTGTTGGTGGTGGCGTCTGCTTCAGGCACAGAGGCAGATGACCGTTCGGCCGAGCAACCCTATGGAGAGAGCACAGGGAGAGGGTGACGGGCATACACCAACACAGGATGAATTATGGCAAGAGAAGATCTTACTTGAGTTGTCAGGATAGCTGGCACAGCAAGGGGAACGTAGCCCGGGAGACAGCCACCTGGAGAGCTCCGTGCAGCAGCGAAGGATGGGCGATGGAACGGAGATGTCCGCCGCCGGGGAATCCACCTGTGCACAGGGGAGCAGACTGGAAAAAGAGGTAAGGGTTCTTACCCAGAATAGCGATGCTGAAGAAAGGTATGCTCACGGCGGTGAGGGAACGAAGTCTGACGGCTTCAGGCCGAGCCTCCGGGCGAGGCGGCTTTTATCTCTCGCCGCTGATGAGGATCAGGTGTGTGAGCAGGTGGCGCCGCTGATGAACGGCGCGGCGTGACAATTTTAAACAGCCCAGAATTTGAGTTTTAGCACAGACAGGTACAGAAACACACTTTTTAAACTGGTTAAGCTCATTGGGTCAGTCAGAAGTATAAAGTAAAATATAGCAAGGTTTTTTGTTTTTATATTTGTATGGGATGTTCTTCCTAGAAGTGATGGGCAGTAGTGAAGGGTGGACATATTGTTCCATCTCCAGCTTATTTCATTGGACTTCCAGTTTTGCTGCACATAGACAAGCAGTACTTTTTCTGCAGACATCAAAAGGTGCTCTTCGGGATGGATGGATGGATGGATATAGTCTTATTGCAAACTCAGCACTCCCATATAAATGGGGCTCTATGTGTTTCATAATTGGTTTCTTTACTTGGCAAACTTTGAACTTGGACTTGAACATCTCCAAATATAATACATTGACAAAAAAAGATCATATTGAAACAAAGATGAATTTACAGAGTCAATAAAAGTACAGCAGACTGGGGCGCTACCACCTGTCTGACTTCTCAGTGCCAGTTTTTCTTCTTTTTTTAATCAAAAATAAAAATCTGGCACACTTGCAGTTTGGCCCCTTTTCTTGACTCTCCAGATGGGTCTCCAGGACTGGTTGAGCCCCAGAGATTTGTAAACTTTGTTTGTGAGAAACAATCAGAGAATGGGTATGTGACAGAGAAGACATTTACAACAGAGAAGGAGAATCTGGCTGATGGTCTCCTGTTCAGATTCTCTCACAAAAACACTGAGCAACAGAGCACACAAGCTTGCACTCATATCAGAAAGATAGAAGCACATCACCTCATTTTAACTCTAATTAAGGTAAAATAATGTCAAAGAATGAAGTATATGGCCAAGTGTTTTTAGATGAACAAGGGTTCCCGTGGGGGTGAATAGAATTTATAGAAAATAGCGATCAAAACCAGTCGGATCGATAGTCAAGCTAATGCCAGACGACGTGTCGGACAGCGTCCCCCTGCTAAGGTGAGCTGTAATGCCATGACAACGACTGACCCGGACTGCCTAGCCAAGCCAATGCTAACATCGTGATGTCGCATCATAGCAGAACTACAATACAATAAGCCAAAATGACAAGAAATATATTATTAACTGTGGATTTGTGAACCAGATGGGAACAGGGATGTCTAAGACTGAAATCTAAAGAAAATAATTTAAACTGTACTTGATTTGTGAGCTCCGTAGTACCACTGTTAGCTCTGACCAGAGCCATCAGCGCTGGCTCTGACTAATGCCTTTGACTCCCTGCCCATACATGACAGACATACGGAGGCCAATAATAGAGCAGCGTCATGGTTATGACATCCTGAAGCAAACCCGCAGGAGTTAAAACAGCTTCTTGGAGATTAAAACAATATAAAGGCTGTATTTTTTTAAAGAGAAGTGAGTGTTCTGATATTTTTTTCAATAATCACACAGTTTTTCAGTTTTAGTAATGAGAATCTGTAAATCTGTCATTTAAAAGTCTTAAAATATGACAAACATGATAACTGTTTTAGCTGTGGGGAGAGCTTTCAATTTTGTAAATTCGTAGATTGTTTTTAACTTAAAATACAAAGACAGAAAATTATAGGGCTTTGCAGGTTGAATTTGTCGTAATTTGCTTTTCAATTCAAAGATTCAAAGATTTTTTTATTGTCAGTTCGCTATATGTGCAGGACATACAGAAGAACTGAAATGCCATTTCTCTTTGTCCCTTAGTGTTCTATGCCATGCAATTATAAAACAAAGCTAATTAAATAAAATTTAAAAACAGAATAAGCAGTATAACCTAATAGACTAGACAAAGCAGTAACTCAAATGTATGTACAGTCAGTGATGGGGGTGAATGCTGTAATTTTTTTCTTTTCGTGTAAAGTTGTCATTTTTTCTTGTATGTATTTGTGACTTTAGTGTGCACATGTATGACTTTTTTCTCATAAATTTGACTGTCTAATAAATTTGTAATTTCACAAAGAATTATGACTTTTTTTCATGAATTTGTGACTGTTTCTTGTAAATTTGCAACTTCTTTCTAATATACAGTATTTGCTCCTTTGTGTAAATCTGCAACTTTTTTCCAATAACTCCACTTTTTCTCATAAACTTACAACTTTTAAAAAATTACCTTTTTCTTATAAATGCCTGTCTTTTTTACATAAATTATAGCTTCTTTCTCACAAATGTACACGTGCTTCTTTTTCTTATACATTTTCAACTTGTTTTGTATAAATTTGTGATTTTTATGTACATTTGTGATGCTGTTCCTTATAAATTAGCAGCTTTTTTTTTTTTTTTTTTAATCCCCCGCCGATCAAAGCCCAAAGGGGTCAAAGAGCCCTTTGGGCAAAGACCGAAGGGGATTATGTTATGGGTCAGTCCATCCGTCTGTCCCACTTTTGTGAAATCAACTCCTCCTACAGTTTTGGTTTGATTGTTTTGAAACTTGATGCCATGGTTTGATATACTCTGATGATGCATATATTGCAATTTCACTCTCATCGGATGACCTTGAGGTCAAAGGCCAGAGGTCAGATTTTCCCGAAATCTTCCAAACACTAACTACTGAAAGAAATGATGTAGGCTTTTCAAATTGATACAGTAGTTGTATCTAATACACATCTTGGATGACTTACACCCTCACCTAACTATGGGTTTGGGGTCAAGGAGTCAAAGGTTCGAAGTTAATATTGCAGTTGCACTATGGTAAATTCTACATTTACTATTACTATAAAACAAGTAAAGCTACGGCCACCAAACCTGGTACACAGGTTCACCCTGTGACCCTGAAGTGTGACTATGGTTTGGGGATCACAAGGTCAAAGGTCAACATCAAAATGGCTTATAAGCTATAGCTCAACAACAAAGAAAGCTAGGGTTACCAAACTTGCTGCACAGGATTAGCTTGGGATCCTGACCTCTGACTACAGGTTTTGGGGTCAAAAGGTCAAAGGTCAAGGTTGGCACTCCCTATGGTCTCTTACTATAGAACGTGTAAAGCTCTCAAGGGTCACCATACTTGCTACACAGGTTCACCTTGGGATCCTGACCTACAACTATGGGTTGTATACTTGGTTGTATATTCATGGATGATGGGCTTATCATAATTTGGTTCTGCCACAATAATTATATTGAAAAGTTGAAAACTGCTCTCTGTCAGTAAGTATTGGGCTCTTCAAAGAAAATGGAGGTGGGGGATATTGCACTCACCTCAGAGTGCTCTTGTTTTAACAAGTCACAGCTTTTGGTTGTTGCATTGGAACTAACTTCAAGCATTTTGCTTAAAAAATGATCTAGTGAAAGCATCATTCCTTGGGGATTTGGGGCATTTTTGTGCTTTCATTTCTGTTTGTACTGTGGGCTTTGGGAAGAACAGTTAATTAACACATGGCATTTTCAGTCATTATTGCTTGTTAAATAAGGTCATGCCCTTTCTGGAACACAGAGTTAAAAAAGGGGCAAAGGGCTGGTGTTGAAAATATGACTTGATAGATTACAGTGATTGAAGAAAGTTGCAATATTGGAGAAAAAGGGGACAGGCAGCAGAAAGACTAGAGGAAGAAGATGAAAGCTGTTTGCTTGTTGGTGGAGTTCAAACCAACTCCCAGTTTGCCTTGAAATCTCCTGTTACCATGGTGATTCCACTGTCCGCATGTCATCCCCTGAGACTCTGGAGAAAGAGAGAGAAAAAGAGAGATTCACAAGGACAAACTAGCACAGGTGTGTGTGAAGTGCCTCTGTGATGAATGCATGATGACCTTTCTCCATTCGCAAAGCTTTTGTTGTCAATCTCAGCATTGGCTTAATTGTGTTGAACTCTTAGGAAATGCCAAACTGTTGTTAACAAGTGTTATGTTAAAGCTAAAGTCAGAATAATCTATCAGCTTAGACGGCAGCACATTCAGTTTTTTTTAACCTTTTCATAAGCTCAAAACTAACTCATGAAGGAATTCATTCATTCATTTTCAACCACTTAATCCTTTTCATGTTGTGCCAGTCAACTGCTGGGCAATGAAATGAAGGAATCATTTATTGTTATTTCAAAGGTCCTATATTGTGCAGTATTTTTATGGGTTTTAGCCTATAAAATACAGCCATTGGTCACAAGCACATTGTTAAAATACTGAAAGGCTCACTTCACAAAGAAGTACACACTGCCTTTATGTAGTAAAACTCTTAAAGAAATACTGGGTTTTATGATGTCACAAACCAAGAAATGCCATCTTCAGTTCTCTTAACATAAGCTATGGTCACAGATACCCTTATGCATGACTGCAAACACTGTACGAATGATTTTTGGAATATTTCATATGGCCTTCTTAAGGTAGCTGTAGGAGAATCCAGTGTTTGTAGACAGTTTGTGTCATGAGCTGAGCACTGGAGGTTTCTGTCATGCTCAGTCTCATGGCTTTTTCTCTTTATTTATATATTTGTTGTACTTTGTACTTTTTGGTTTCTGTTATTCTCTTACTGTTTTCTGTTTTCCTGGTTATGTCTTAGTTTTGTTACGCTCTTATTTTGTATAAATTTGTATTTATATCTCAGCCTGCATTTGTTGATATTTTATTCTTTATATCCTTACTGTTGTGTTCTCCCTCTGGGTTGACAGCTGTCAGTGGCGTTTCCGGGTTTGTGCTCCGTGTGGGCGTCGCCCCTGTCAGCTGTCAGCTCCGGTCGCTCCCCTCTCATTGCTCCCAGCTGGTCCAATTATGAATCATTGTTACCCTCTGCTCACTCATGTGACCCACACCTGTCATTATTTATGTGATTTGTTTTTGATCCTATTTAAGGGCAGTTATTTTCTGTGATATCCTACCGTGTAGCAATGATCACACTTGAGTTATTTCTTTGGCTAACTCTGCCGTTTATTCTGCAACACACATATAAGACTGAACATGGATTCTCCGCGGGGTTTTCACACTCTTATTCTAATGTGTCCCCTTAATAGTAGTGCTGAACAATAAAGGTAGTTCCCCCTAGAGGCATGTGCCAGTAATGTTTTAAGTTAGACTTGCAGTCTACCACATCCCTCCCCTCTAGATTAAACTTATTCTTAAACACGTGCCATACACATAATGTCTTTCTCTTTTTTTTTTTCTTTTTTTTTTTTTATATGTATAACACACATAACAGTCTAACTGGGGAATTGGTTTGACTACCGCATCCCAGTGAGGTTCCAGGACGCATTCTTGTCCTGTGGCTGGGGAACTCACTACTGACTAAGTATAGTCCTTCAAGTAGTCTGGAGCTTTCCTAGCTCGCTGAGATCTTCTCACGGCTGGTGAGCCAACTGCAGGTGAAGACTCCGACTGCTCCACTGTTTCGGCTGCTGCAGTGCTGCCCGTAGAATCTGCAGAGACGGGTACCTCAGGTATCACCTGAAGTGGTGGTTCGTTGATGCTCTCCTCAGAATGGTTGTCAGACAACACCTCTGGTGCCATCGGCAGGGGAATGGAGCTCCTACCACGAACTTGGTCGATGTGTCGCCTCACCACTTGTCCATGACCTAATGTCACCTTGAATGACACAGGGCCTGTCTTTTCTGTTATTTCTCCTGGTACCCAGGCTGGTCCTGAGCCAAAGTTGCGGGTGTAGACCACGTCTCCTTCTCTCAGTATTCTCTCTCTAGCATGCATGTCATGATAACCTTTTTGTTTCTCTTGTTTATCATGCACTTTGTTTCTGAAGTCTGGATGTATTAAGTCAAATGTTGACCTCAACTTCCTTCCACACAACAGCTCAGCTGGTGACTTGCCAGTTGTAGATTGGGGTGTTATTCGATAGCTGAACAGAGCTCTCGACATTCGGGTTTCAATAGAGTCTCCTGTCATCTTTTTCATGAGTGACTTGAACGTCTGCACGGCCCTCTCGGCTAAGCCGTTAGAAGAAGGATGGTATGGCGCAGTCGTGATGTGACGTATGCCATTCTTTTCAGAAAACTCTTGGAACTGTTCACTCATAAAACATGTACCGTTATCTGATACTATGATTTCAGGTAGCCCATGTTGGCTGAAACTCTTTCTAAGACATTCAATGGTAACAGTAGAAGTAGAGCTACTCACAGAATATGCATCGATCCACTTTGAGTATGCGTCAACTATGATCAGGAACATTCTTCCCATCCATGGACCTGCGTAGTCAATGTGAATTCTTCTCCATGGTTTATCTGGAACTTCCCAGGGATGTAGTGGGGCTGCTGGAGGACTGTTCCTGTTCTCCTGGCATGCCGCACATGACTTCACAAGCGCCTCCACCTCTGCATCCATGTTGGGCCACCACATGTAACTCCTCGCCAACGCTTTCATGCGAGTGATGCCAGGGTGTGCTTGGTGTAGTTGTTGCAGTAAGGCATTCCTACCAGGTGGTGGAACAACCACGCGTCCTCCCCACAGGATACAACCTTCCTGGGTGCTGAGCTCATCCTGTCGTCGGGCATAGGGAATGAACTCAGGACTGTTCATCTTCGGCCATCCTCGCAAGATGTATTCTCGCACTCTTGCTAGAACAGGGTCTTTGTCTGTCCACTTCTTTATTTGTTGTGCGTTCACCAGGGGCACGCCGATATCTTCAAACAATAGCACTCTCTCCTCCTCCTCAGGCGTGCTGTCTCTTCCTCCATCCAAGGGTAGCCTACTCATCGCGTCAGCATTTGTATGGTCCCGTCCGGCTTTGTAAACGATGGTGTACTCATACGCTGCTAATGTAACGGCCCATCTCTGAATTCTCTGAGATGTCATCTGGGGTATGGCTCTCATTTCACTGAACAGTGAAATTAGTGGCTTGTGGTCAGTCACTATAGCGAACTGTCTCCCGTACAGGTATTTGTGGAATTTTTTTACACCAAATACTACTGCAAGGCCCTCCTTGTCTAGCTGGGAGTAGTTTTTCTCAGCTGCACTAAGAGTTCTTGAGACGAACCCTATGGGTCTCTCTGAGCCATCCTCCATACGATGAGAGAGTACAGCACCCACACCGTAGGGTGATGCGTCACACGCCAGGATGAGTGGTTTGTTTGAATCATAGTGCACTAACACACTACAGGACTGAAGTAGCGCTTTGGACTCTTCAAACGCCTTCTGCTGCTTGACCCCCCATGACCATTTTTCTTCCTTCTTAAGTAAGGTATGTAGTGGTGCCAGCAGCGTGGAGAGCTTTGGGAGGAACCTATGGTAATAGTTCAACAAGCCCAGGTAGGCTTTTAACTCAGTAACATTTTGTGGCTCAGGCGCCTCCGCAATGGCTTCCACTTTGTCTGTTAGAGGGTGTAGACCACTGGCGTTGATCTTGTGGCCTAGGAACACCACCTCTTTTCCCATGAACTCACACTTGCTTCTTTTCAACCTCAGACCGCTTTTCTCCAACCGTTGAAGCACTTCCTTCAGCGTTTTCAGATGTTCTTGTTCATTTGGTCCTGTACAAAGGATGTCATCCAAATAAACGGCAACATTCGGAATTCCACCTAGGATGCCCTCCATAGTTCTCTGGAATATAGCAGGACTGGAAGCTACTCCAAATGGTAAGCGTGTGTAGGTATATAAGCCTTTGTGTGTATTGATGGTTACATACTTTCTTGATTCTTCTTCCAGGACTACTTGTTGGTAGGCGTGACTCATGTCTAATTTCGTGAAGTGTCGGCCGCCGTTCAGCTGTGCGAAGAGGTCCTCCACTTTAGGAATTGGATACTGATCCACCCGTGATGCTCGATTGACAGTGAGTTTGTAATCTCCACATATTCTAATGGAGCCATCCGGCTTTCTCACTGGGACTATGGGCGCCGCCCATTCTGCAACCTGCACTGGCTCAATGATCTTGTCATCCAGCAGCCTCTGTAGCTCGCTTTCGACCAGTGGCTTGACTGCATAGGGCACCGGTCGGGGTTTGCAGAATCGTGGTTGGGCCTCCTTGTCCACATTAATCTTTGCAGTGACACCTTTTAGCTGTCCTAAGCCTTCTTTGAACACCTCAGCGTGTCTTTCGAGGATCTCCTCCAGCTGCAATTTGGGCTGAGATTCCACTTTATTCACCAACTGATCAATCATGGCCAGTTCTTGTAGCCAACTTCGCCCTAGTAGATTTGGTCCTTCGCTCCCAACTACTACTACAGGTAAGTCCTTTTCTTTGTTTTCGTGCTGCACCTTCACTTGTGCCATGCCTAGCACGTCTAGCTTCTCTCCTGTGTATGTTTTTAATTTTAATGAACAGGGATTTAATTCTGCTGTGTCTGTTTTCTTCCACAGTTGTGTATATTGCTGTTTACTTAATATGGTTACTCCACAGCCTGTATCAACTTCAAATGTTACTTTCATTCCATTAACATTCATGGTACGCGTGATGGGCGCTACCTTGGTCAGCTCCTCTGACGTGTTGTAAATTGTGTGAAAACCCATGTCTTCTGTATCACTTTCTCCCTCCCCTCTCAGTTGATTCGCTCGCTGTTCCTTTCCTGGGCCCTTGTTTTCATACTTTTGCCCATTAACTGTCGCTTTCAGCACCTGTGCGCTGTCCACCTTTATTCTACATGCTTTCTTAATGTGCCCTCGCTTGCCACAATTATGACACAGCTCAGTGGCAAATTTGCACTCGGCGGCATTGTGCTGGCCTTTGCAGCGATAACAACTGGGGAATTTGTGCTGAGTTTTGTCAGTCGACACTTTGTGGACACCTACTTGGGTCTTAGGCACACGAACATGCGTTGCTGTGTCCTCTGCTAGTTTCCTTTGCATTTCTCTCACATCTTTAGATGCTGTTTCCATCGCTTGGCATAATTCCAAAGCCTTCGCAAAAGTGAGTTTTGTTTCAGATAAAAGTCGCCGTTGCATTCGGTCATCATTCACTCCACACACAAGTCTGTCTCTTAACATTTCTTCCAATGAGACTTTGTAATCACAGTGCAGTGCTAATTTCTTCAATTCTGCCACATACTCTGCTATGGACTCAGTGTTCCTCCTTATGCGTGAATTAAATTTGAATCGTTGTACGATTTCACTCGGTTTGGGGCTGAAGTGCTTCTGAAGCTCAGCAGTAAGCTGGTCGTACGTTTTATCTTTCGGTAATGCAGGGCTTATTAAATTTCTCAACAAGCTGTAAGTAGTTGCACCAACTCCACTCAACAGTACAGCCTTCCTTTTGTCTGGCTCCTCAATGTCATTAGCTTGGAAGAAAAAGTCCAACATTTCACTATATTCTTCCCATGACTGAGTCGAGTTATCAAAAGGGGTTACCGTTCCGATTACAGCCGCCATTGCTCGTCGTGGTGGGGAAACCTCGTTTTTCCTCCTCTGAACTTGCACTCGAACTACTGGAGTCACTTGAGTTCGCCACACTCGCAATGTTCTCTGTTTCTCGCCGCTGATTTTTTTCTTTTAATCCTCGTCGCCAATTGTGTGATATCCTACCGTGTAGCAATGATCACACTTGAGTTATTTCTTTGGCTAACTCTGCCGTTTATTCTGCAACACACATATAAGACTGAACATGGATTCTCCGCGGGGTTTTCACACTCTTATTCTAATGTGTCCCCTTAATAGTAGTGCTGAACAATAAAGGTAGTTCCCCCTAGAGGCATGTGCCAGTAATGTTTTAAGTTAGACTTGCAGTCTACCACATTTTCATTTCCTGTTGCTGCAGTCTTGAGTTTCTCCTGTCTTCGTCTCCACCAGAGCCCAGCCCTTGCTCTGGCGCACTTTATTCATAAGTTTGCTCGTTGTTTGAATTTTGTGTTCGAGCGCTGTTTTGGACTTTGTGTTTCGTTGTTTTTCAAAAAAATCTCACAAACTCACAGTTCAGCGTGTGGGTCTTCTTCTCTGCCCTGAGGGCAATTCATGACAATTCATGACAGTTTGTGAGTTTGTGGCCAGATTGATGGTCTTGTCCAAGATTTCTATAAACGCCCCTCGAAAACCCTTCATTGTCGGGCAGCCATACATATTGAGGGCCCCTTAAAGCAGTCATAAGAAATGCTGCATGAATCCCTGTTCGTACGGTGATTTGTACAATGTGCGTGAGGTGGTAGTGAGGCGCTCATAAGGCAGAAGTGCTTCATTCATGTGACATTTGTACCGACAAAATGTGCCGAAAGCCGTAAGATCTTCCTACCAACAACTTGAGAGTGCCATGAGTTTTGTGTTCGAGCGCTGTTTTGGACTTTGTGTTTTGTTGTTTTTCAAAAAATCTCACAAACTCACAGTTCAGTGTGTGGGTCTTCTTCTCTGCCCTGAGGGGCAATTCATGACAATTCATGACAGTTTGTGAGTTTGTGGCCAGATTGATGGTCTTGTCCAAGATTTCTATAAACGCCCCTCGAAAACCCTTCATCGTCGGGCAGCCATACGTATTGAGGGCCCCTTAAAGCAGTCATAGGAAATGCTGCATGAATTCCTGTTCGTACGGTGATTTGTACAATGTGCGTAAGGTGGTAGTGAGGCGCTCATAAGGCAGAAGTACTTCATTCATGTGACATTTGTACTGACAAAATGTGCCGAAAGCCGTAAGATCTTCCTACCAACAACTTGAGAGTGCCATGAGTTGCACAAAAATTTTTGTAAGATGGCAGTAAGTGTGCCGTAGGAAGATCCCAAGGCACCCTTACAAAGAACATAAGAACTCAGGGGCCATTGTACAACAGAAAAGCACCTAATTTCTCAAGAATGCCTCAAGTTGCTGTTGTGAATTGAACGGCAGCCATAAAAAACTATGTCCCCTCCACGGATGTCTGCAAACTCCAGAATTCGTAGGAACTGGGAGATTCTTCAAAAACACATCATTCGTATCAATCTTTGTGACCATAGCTTTAGCAAGAAAAATGCACCTTGACTCTCTCATTAGCTGTTACTCACCCATTCAAAAACCTTCCCCCAATCAAATATGGGATAAGGAGAAAACAGACTGGATTGTTGCTCAGTGATCCAAAGTCCTCTTTTCAAATGAGAGTAAATGTTGCATTTCATTTGACCGTCCAAGAGGATGCTCTCTGCCTTTATGGAAAGGAACTAAAAAGAGATCACACAATGTCCATGGCTGTTGAAGCTCCAGTGTTCAGAGTCCCTCTCCCACTTCCAACCCACTTCTCTCATGCAGAGCAGTCTTGAAATCCTTGAACGGTCTTGCTCTGCCTTGCTCTGCTAACACTAGTTAGCTTAATGCTGGCGCCAGTCTCTAAATAACTACCTACAGCGATCGGATATACCTCCGGTGGATTACCCCTTTGATCGCTTTTATCCGGCCACTGTGAGTAAACTGACCAGCGATTCCAGCGCTTCCTTGTGATTCACTGATGTGCCCTACCTGAAGCGATTGCTAAGCTAACGCTAGTTAGCTTAATGCTGGCGCCAGCCATTCCACCTAACACCAGCCTGAATCAAAGCCCAGCTACGAGGCCCAGCGGAGATACTACCAGGCAGGCGGCTATTTGTTTGACGGGGCTCAGCAGAGATTTCACCCAGGCAGACGGCGGTAGGCGGCGGTGCCCAGCGGAGGACTTACCGTGACTGCAGCGGCGGTGTGCGACGAGACTACCCGAAGCGATTGCTAAGCTAACGCTAGTTAGCTTAATGCTGGCGCCAGTCATTCCACCTTACACCAGCCTGAATCGAAGCCCAGCTGCGAGGCCCAGCGGAGATACTACCAGGCAAGCGGCTATTTGTTGACGGGGCTCAGCAGAGATTTCACCCAGGCAGACGACAGTAGGTGGCGGTGCCTAGCGGAGGACTTACCGTGACCTCAGCGGTGCTCGGTGGCAGCGGCGGTGTGTGACGAGACTCGGTTGGAGGAGCGGGACGGGAGACCAGTTACGGCGACTATGAGCAACGAGACCAGCAACGGAAGGGGCTAGTTGGCTAGCTGAGGCCCAGCTGGATTCGAGGACGATCGGATCAGATTCTGGCGATATAAGCAGAATTTATTTTACTATCCACAGATTTTCCTTTTCCTTCTTTCCAAGAAAGACTGAAGATGGCTGCCACGGGATTAAAAAGTGGGCTGATGGGCACCACTAATAAGCATTCTCTACTTCTATACTTCCTCTTCGTTTTGTCTTTGTGTGTCTGGACCTGCAACAAGAAGGATTTTCCGACAAACTCAACCAAAGGTGAAGTTAAAAAGTTTTATCTGTATGGATTTGGGCTTGGACATCTCACCCTACACTCTATGTGGTCTTTAAAAGCCCTGAGCAAAAACTTCCAAATTAAGGCAAACATGGCTGTTAAGCAAAAATCACAATATGGCAGAGGATATACAGTTAAAGTTCTGTTAGTTCTGCTACTTCTGGCAGGAGATATTCACCTTAACCCTGGACCTGCCACTATTAAACAGCAGACCACTGGGTTAGCACAAAACCGAGCTGTACAAAAGCAAAAACAACATTTATTTTTCCAAACTGTTAATCATGCACGAGTTCTTTGGGACACCAAGGCTAAACCAAAGGGGATCCTCGGCGGTCATTTAAACATACGGAGCATAATCCCCAAAAGAGATGAGATTTCGGTGTTGCTGTTGGACTCAAATCTGGACTACCTTTGTCTCTCAGAAAGCTGGCTACACAGTAACATAGACACTAATATGATCGATATTGTGGGCTACCAGTGTTTTAGAAAAGACAGGCAGGTAGGGAGGGGAGGAGGTGTTTTAATTTACATCAAAGAGAAATATAAATGTCAACTGGTTGATTTGAATACTTCACTTGAATGTTTAGCTGTTAATGTATGTCTCTCTCCGGTAATGAATTTCAACATTGCAGTAGTGTACAACCCACCGTCACACAACTCTTCCTTTTATAATGAATTAAGTGATCTGGTTAAACAACTTGAGAAGAACAGAGAAACAATAATTCATGGTGACTTTAATATCAACTGGTCTGATAAAAAAGACAAACAAAAACTGAAAAGCCTCATGACTAAATTTAATTACCAGCAAATCATCAAAGGACCCACCAGGATAACCAAACAATCCAGAACACTTATTGACATGGTATTTACTAATAAACCAGAACGAATAACCAGAACCTATAATCTTGTAACTGGTCTCTCAGATCATAACATGGTTCTTGCTGTCAGGAAACTTACTAAAAAGCGACTACAGTATTTTGGGGGAGTCGATATTGACAAATCAAATTTTATTATCCCCAAATCAAAAAATGAGGAGTTTGAACATTACTTAGAGAATCAAAATTGGGAGCAGCTCATGGCAACATGTGAAGTAGATGATTGTTGTAATTTTATAACTGCAACAATCACAAAGTCTATAGAAAAATTTTCAAAGCAAATTAAAAGTAGACAACAGAAGATTAGCCTACCATGGTTAAATAATGAAATAAGAAAACTTATGAAGAGGCGAGACTATGCACTGAAAACATCACTAACCTCCAAACTACAAAATGATCACCTTGTGTACAAAAGTTTAAGAAATAAAGTGGTACATGAGCTGCGAAAATCAAAAATATCTTATTACAATAAACTGATAGATCATGCAAAGGGTAACAACAGTTCCCTATGGAGGCATTTAAATAACTTAACTAATAAAAAAAACGATCAGAAGGGGGTAAAGGAACTTAGAATCAATGGCAAGACCGTCAGTGACAAGGCTACTTTGGCAAATGAATTTAATTCACACTTTGTGGGCTCTGTGGAAGACTTAACAAAAATTTTTGTGCTGCCAAATGTGCTCAACAACACAAATTCCATACTTCCAACAGATACTTTTCACATCGATGAGGTAAATGAGAAGTTAATTGCTGGTATTGTTAAAACACTGTCAAACTCAAAAACTAATGATATCTACAATATGAGCACCTCCTTTCTCAAAATGCACAGCAAAATATTAATCAAACCACTGACTCATCTCATTAATCTCTCCATTAGGTCTAGTACATTTCCATCTGGCTGGAAAAAAGCTGTCGTCATACCAGTTCATAAATCAGGCAGTAAAGACGATATATGCAATTACCGCCCAATCTCTATCTTACCAGTCCTATCTAAGGTTCTTGAAAAAGTTGTAGCTACACAGCTGATAGACTACTTACAAGACAGTCAACTTCTTCATCCACATCAATTTGGTTTTAGACCAGGATACTCAACAGAAACAGCAAATTGTTGCCTTATTGAAAACGTCAAACAGTCCTTGGACAGGGGTAATGTGGTAGGAGCTGTTTTTCTAGATCTCAAAAAGGCTTTCAATACTGTAAACCACAGTTTGCTTTTATCCAAAATGGTATCTTTTAACTTCTCCCCAAATACATTAGAATGGTTTGCATCTTATCTCCAGAATAGAGAACAGTGTGTAAAAGTTCACCAGGATAAATCCTCATTTTTAAACAACCGCATGGGTATCCCACAAGGGTCCATTCTTGGTCCTTTACTTTTCAGCATTTTTATTAATGACTTGCCGTTACACTGCTCAGCTGCAACATGCCAACTTTATGCAGATGATGCAGTTATTTACACAGCTGCCAAGACTCCAGCACAGGCTGCAGATGTACTGTCTACAAGTATGGTTGATGTCCAAGAGTGGCTCCTCAAGAACCATCTATTGCTGAACCTTCAGAAAACAGTCTCAATGTGCTTTTCAATCAAAAAATGTAACCTGCAACATTTTAAAGTTAATATACATGATCATGACATCAGTTTAGCTACAGAATTCAAATACCTTGGCATTGTACTAGATCCTCAACTCAAATTTAATCTTCATATAAAGAAAATTTCAAAAACAGTAAAAAAAAATCTGAACTGCTTTAAATTAATTAGATATTACATACCTTACGAAGCAGCTGCACTGTATATGCATTCTATGGTTTTTTCTCATATATCATACTGTTTGACAGTCTGGGCTCAAGCAGCCCCTTCCACAATAAGACATATAGGTTCATTATATAATCAAACCCTAAAAATCTTGGACAAAAAGCCCATTAGGTGGCATCACTGTAATGTTTTAAAAAAATACAACCTATTGAGTTTTGAGAGCTTCATTGACCTCTGTCTTCTGAAATTAACGTTCAAATGTTTCCATAAATCAGCACCCGAGCCACTTGCTGGTTTCGTCCAAAGACAGGACAGCAGCAGAGCCACCAGGAGTTCTGTTAACAATAACTGTAAAATATTCCACCGCAGAACCACATTTGGACAAACAGCTTTCTCTATAAAGGGCAGTCACATCTGGAACACAATGCCAAATGAAATTAAAATAATAACGGACTTTAAAACATTCACTAAAAATGTTAAAAACTGGCTGAAAAATAAACAAGAATGTACTCATGTATGAATTAACTGTCTGCAAAGTGAGAGTGAATGAAGGGAAGGAATAAATGTGTTTGTTTATAGTGAGTGACGGAGGGAGGGAGGCCTGAAATAGGCAAATGTGAGTTATGTTATATGTGTTAAATGTGAGTCAGGCTGTTATATTTGTGTATTTATAATATTTTATAATATATGTGTATTTATAATATTTATGTTAAATGTGAGTCAGGCTGTTATATTTGTGTATTTATAATATTTATAATATTTATAATTGTGTATTTATAATTTTTCTGCATTGATGTATGTGGTTATTGTGTATATTTTTTATCTTGATTCTTTTTTCTAAAGCCCATCCAGGGACAAGAGTTGCAAATTAGCTAATAGCTATACACTCTATGTGCAACACATCAGATTGATTGTCTTTGATTAATTGTCTATGTTTATTGCACTGTCCCTGTCAAATAAACTAATCTACTACTACTACCTCTCTGAGCTTCTGCATCCCTACACTCCCACACGGTCCCTCAGGTCAGCTGAACAGCTGCTTCTGGGGGTGCCAAAGGCGAGGCGGAAGCTCAGAGGGGACAGAGCCATTTCAATCATGGCACCCAGGTTATGGAATGATTTACCCCTGGACATCAGACAAGCACCTTTACTGTCCATTTTTAAAACATGTCTTAAAGGCGTCGGCCGGACGAAAATTCAATATCGCTAAATCATATCTTAAATTTTTGTGTGAGACGAGCTAATTTGAACCGCACATGTTTTGGTGTCAACAAATGTCGCATAAGGTGACAATGCGCTCTTGAAGTACGCTGTCCTTGAGAGCTGTCTGACTCAGCTGAGCGATCAGCGGCTAAGATGGCCACTGACTGTGTGACATCATCACAGGGAGAGACACGCACACGCTCGGCGGACATTGTTGTTTACGTTTTAAAATCGGCGAATACGGATATTTCTCGGAGTACTTGTGGATTACAAATAGATTATTTATTAAGATTAGGATTTCAGGAATTGAATTAATTATGGTTTGGCGTTGTGTTGTCTACGGGTGCGACGTTATACCAGCGGAGCATGCGGTGAGTGTTTTTGAATTTCCCGTCCTTGGGAAAATCAGAACTGCATGGGTGAAATTCGTTCAGAAAACGCGAAAAAATTGGAATGATGTCGGTAACTCACCCAACATGTGCAGTAGACATTTCGTTGACAGCGATTTCGAGAATAAGATGCAATTTGTGTCACGACTCGCCGCTCATCAGCGGCTTCAGCTGCGCGCACACCTGCGTAGTACAAATACAAAGAAGCGAGCACTACATACGATCCCGCAGCTCCTGACAGACTGCAACCTAACACAAAAAACAGTTTCACACAATGAGACAACAGTGCATGTATTATATATATATAAAAATTATTATCCCATTGATTTTCATCATTTTTGGTCACATATCTCACACCTACAATTTATTTATTTCAGGGACAAAGGGCTGTGAAAAAGTTGTTGATATGATCAACAAAACACGGGTCCTCAGGGATGTGCAAAAGCTGAGTCCAGGGCAGCAAACTTCAAATGTGGAGGCTTTCCACAGTCTGATTATTCATTTTGCACCAAAGAGTGTACACTTCTCATTCCTTGGAATGTTGACAAGGTGAGGAGATGCAATATGTGACCAAAAATATGAAATGCAATTATAATAACAGTGCCAATTACATAGAGTTTCTGCTGATAGACAGATCACTTATATGTCCAAAAATAAATCATTGTGATAATATTCTAATTACAGACTTTGTTTAGCTGCAATGCACTTTAATGAAAATGCAGGCCGCAAGCAGGCACAGAATAGTGATGGTGAGCCGGTCTTCATCATCAGGTACCCAAAATTCAAAGGATATACACTGCAAGCAAAGAAAGTTAATCCAACTTTCGGGGAGTATAAGAAATATTAGTATCATTTTCTAGGCTTGTATATGATATTTGCAGTGGGTGGAGGGTTGGTCTTCATTCAACTTTCACATTTCATAGCTTTTATCAAATTATGTTAATTTGGGTCAAATTTGTATTTCATACTGTAGTCAAATGGATGTCTAATTTTTATTGAATATATTTTTTTTCAGAATATGTGGATGATCTGATGAATACTCTGTTCAACAAAACCTTGGTTGATCCAGCCCACTTATGGGAGCAGTGGCACTATGTACAAGCCAGAGTTCCCACCACATTGAGTGCCGAATTGAACCCGAATTTTATACCATAAAATGGTAGAAAAATTATTCAAATGTATATGACATGCAACTTTGATGAATGCTGAAATATTAGAATTATAAAATTGACATGAACATTAATAAACTCAATATATGATTTTACAAAACTTTATTTAAATATCATTTTTTACAAATCTAATCTTGGTAGGCAAAATCCCTTGTAGTGATCCGATGGGAATGTTTCTCTGATGAGGCTCACAGCACAGGCAGGCAATATCACCCTCACTTCTTCCTGAGCTGATGTCACTGCTGCCTGCCCCTATCGACAGATGGCGGTACTGCAGCATCACTAAGTGAAAGATGGGCTATTACCAAATAAAGTCATTTATGGAGGCTGGTGACACATATTAAATCATGGGAATGGCCAGAATGGAATATTTTCATACAAAACAGTTTATTGGTTCAATAAAAAAATGTCACCGTCCGAGGACTTTAAAACATACTTTTACTCCCTGGCCTTCGACCCAGTGTGAGACATTGATTTTATTGAATGAAATGGATTTTTTTTTATTTATTTATTTTACCTTTTATTTTATTTTATTTTACTTTGACTGTGGTTCTATATTGTTTTTGTGTTAGTGCCCTGCTTCCTGCTTTTATGTTTTCTTGCAGTACAGAACTTTGTGTAGCGAGTGTTGCTTTTAAAAGTGCTTTATAAATAAAGCTGATTGATTGATTGATTTGGAAATCAAGGTCTCACAGCCTGGAGGAAGAGTGGACAGGCACAAAATCCAAGTTTGAGGTCCAGTTTGACATTTCCACAGTCACTGATGATTTGGGGAGCCATGTCATCTGCTGATGTTGGTCCACTGTGTTTTACCAAGCTCAAAGTTAGTGCAGCTGGCTACCAGGAAATTTTATAGCACTTCATGCTTTCCTCTGCTGACAAGCTTTATGGAGATGCTGATTTCGTTTTCTAGCAGGACTTGGCACTTCCCTATACTGCCAAAAGTATCAAAACCTGGTTTGATGAAAGCACCAAGGTGCTGATGCCTCGGTGCCTGTGGCATGGCAGCATGGGGGGTTGTAAAAAAGTTACACTGCCACTTCTAGTGGGCAGGCATAGTTATTACAATACCTTTTTTTGTAGCTGCATTGATGGTAAAGGTGAGTTAAATTTGTGTTTATTTTGAAAACAAAGCCTTATCTGGAAATTAGGGGAAATTAAAAGTTGAGAAAATATGGCGATACAATGATACAAGCCTTTAGTTCCAGTTGATTTTGAGTGGGTGAGCTGAAAAGTTGGTAAAAGACAGACATACGCAGATACATGGAGCGATTACCGTATGCCTATCTTGCCTTTGTGCCAAGGCATAAAACTATAGAAGCACAAGAATAAAATTAGGAGCACAAAAAAAAATATGGCGTAAAAGATTTTATTAATTGAATGCATGTATAGTTACACAATGGCATGCAATAGCAGGTAAACACATCAAAATTTCCAAAAGTAAAAGCATAATTATGAATATTAAATCAGAACGGTGTGGAGTGTTTCACACTTATGTGTAATGAATATTGAGAGCTTCTTAAATAATCTTGCAAAAAATCAAGTTTTTCCAAACATTAATTTATTGAAATACAGTAGCAGTTTCTTGTATAAACAGTAAACATGTAATATTCTTATTTAGCTTCCAGCCTGTTATCTTCACAGCTGCTCTGACTGCTGACCCTCAGGTTCACCACCATGGACCTCAGAGAGACAAAGAGGAAAGTAAAACAGCATAAAATGTGATTAATGTTACAGATGTGATATATATATATATAAAAATACAGATGCCATGTTTCTCCTTAGCTTAGTAAATTGCTTGGTTTAGTGAGTGAATCAGTGAGTGAATGAAGCATGTCACACCGTGGTGTTTTTATATGACTGATTAAATTCAAGATTCAAAGAATTTATTTGTCAATACTACTATATGTACAGAACACACAGGAGAATTAAATGGCATTTCTCTCTTCAGTGGTGTGTACAATATAAAAAAAGAAAAAGGAATAAGACTGGAAAAACAACAACAGCAGTCTATGTACAGTATTGCTACCCTTAGTGCAAATGGCGTGGTTTCCAAGGTTGTCATAACCAGGAGCGACACTGGGGTTAAGCTCCCAGTGCTCATAAAATGCTCCTTATGGCGTGCGTCTCGAAAAGCCTCTGACAACTAAGTCCAACTCCTAGCCTGCCCGTGTGGTTTAGTCTCTAAGCCCGGCGGAACTGCTTTTACTAATAGGAGAAGGGGCGAGGGCGGATCTCTGGTGCCTTAAAACCAGATGCTTCGGGTAGATGGTGGCTCGTCAACCTGGGAAGGTATCCCATCTAGGGGAAGGTAAACCATGATTTCAAACCTCTGCTGCCTTGCGGCATACCCGGTCACGGGAAAGGCTTCGGGAGTCAACCCTGAGGAAAAATCCGGAGTCGGAGCCCCTAAGGCAGTTCTCTGTTGTGCTCAACATCGTTCTGGCAGCTCCTGCAACGGCGCTGGTGCCAAACTGTAGCAGCCCTGCTGTTCCTTTGGATTCATCAGTGACGTGGAGAGGGGGGACATGCTGCATGGGCAACATCTTGTCCTCCATATCTTCCTGCCCAGGCTTGAATCCTACCAACGCCCAACGCTGGAAGGTAGAACACCGGATCACTGGAGAGGACACTCCAGCTTCGCCTTTGGCGTAGACAAAACACGGGGAATGACAGTTACCGGTTATAAGCCACTGCTCAATTGGTGTAGAGCGTGGCGCCAGGGGTTGTTCCCAACGGTGGGAGGGATCATCAGATCTCACTGAACAGCTACCGCCCGCCTCAAGCTGGGCAGCCCCCAGCCAATAAGATGTTGTCCCGCCACAGCTTGCTTTCCTCATTGGGTGCATGGGGATAAGGAGAAATCCAAACAGCAGGCTGAGAACCTTCGCACCAGGCAAGACAATAAAACAAAAGAGACCAACTCTAAAACTGGGAACTTGGAACGTCCGCACTATGATGACAGGACTCGCTGCTAACCTAAAGGACATCAACGACACCAGGAAGACTGCCATCATCAATAATGAGCTGAAGAGACTGGGAGTGGATATCGCCACTCTCCAGGAAACACGGTTAGCTGATGCAGGCACACTGAGAGAGAAGGACTACACGTTCTACTGGCAGGGAAAGGGCAGTGACGAACACAGGGAACACGGAGTGGGCTTCGCAGTGAAGAACACTTTGCTGAAGATGGTGGAACCGGGCAGCACTGGCTCTGCACGACTCCTCACCCTCCGCCTGAACACCACTGAAGGCCCATTCACCCTCGTCAGTGTGTATGCCCCAACACAGACAGCCACACCAGAGGCAAAAGACGAGTTCTACGAGAATCTCGCAACAACTGTCAGGATCATCCCCAACTCTGAACAACTCATTCTCCTTGGAGACTTCAATGCCAGAGTGGGTGCTGACCACGACTCCTGGCCCTCCTGTCTTGGACCTTTTGGCATGGGCAGAATGAACGACAACGGACAGCGGCTGCTCGAGTTCTGCACATATCACGATCTGTGCATCACAAACTCGTTCTTCAAGACCAAGCCCCAACACAAGGTTTCCTGGCAACATCCGCGCTCAAAGCACTGGCACCAGCTAGACTTGATCCTGACCAGGCGCACCTCACTGAAGAACGTGCTAATCACCCGTTCGTTCCAGAGTGCAGATTGCGACACAGACCATTCATTGGTGTGTTGCAAGGTCAAGCTGCAGCTGAAGAAATTCCATCGTGCTAGACAACCTGGAAAGGCACGGATTGACACCAGCAAGATGGCCCAACCAGAACTTGTTGAGCAGTTTGCCTCCACCTTTGAGAAGGAACTTGGTGTACCACAAGGAGGAGAATCTGCAGAGCAGAAGTGGGAAGAGCTGCGAAAGACCATCTACCGCACAGCCTTGGCTACCTTTGGGAGGAAGACCTCGAAGTCACAGGACTGGTTTGATGCCAAGTTGACCGAGATGACCCCCGTCATTGAAGCCAAGCGCTTAGCACTTGCTGAGTACAAGAAGTACCCAAACGAGAAGAATCTCCAGATTCTCAGGGCTGCGAGAAGCAAAGTTCAGCAGACTGCTCGGCGCTGTGCCAACGAGTACTGGACTCAGCTCAGCCAAGACATTCAAACCGCTGCCATAACAGGGAACATCCGTGGTATGTACGATGGCATCAAGAAAGCACTTGGTCCGGCTCAGAGCAAGACGGCCCCCCTCAAATCTTCCACTGGGGAGATGATCACAGAGAAGAACAAGCAGATGGAGAGATGGGTGGAACACTACTCCGACCTCTACTCTAGACAGAACACCGTGACACCGTCAGCCCTTGATGCCATCGACTGCCTGCCATCCATGGACGAACTTGACGCCGAGCCAACCATCGACGAACTCAGTAAGGCCATTAATAGCTTGGCCGCTGGCAAGGCACCCGGCAACGACGGCATACCCCCTGACCTGATCAAGCACTGCAAGACCGCCCTACTGCTGCCATTGCATGACGTCCTCTGCCAGTGCTGGAAGGAAGGTGCCGTACCACAGGACATGAGGGACGCCAAGATCATCACCCTCTACAAAAACAAAGGGGAGAGAAGCGACTGCAACAACTACAGGGGCATTTCCCTCCTCAGCGTTGTTGGCAAAGTCTACGCACGAGTTGTTCTCGTTCGTCTACAGAAGCTTGCCGAACGTGTCTACCCCGAGTCTCAGTGTGGCTTCCGCACTGAGCGATCGACGGTAGACATGATATTCTCCATCCGCCAACTCCAGGAGAAATGCAGAGAACAGAACATGCCTCTGTACGTCGCCTTCATCGACCTCACCAAAGCGTTTGATCTGGTCAGCAGAGAGGGCCTTTTCAAGATCCTGCCAAAGATAGGATGCCCACCAAAGTTGCAAAGCCTCATCGAATCGTTTCACACCAACATGCAGGGGATAGTGCAGCACGATGGCAACGTCTCAGAGCCATTCAACATACGCAGCGGAGTGAAACAGGGCTGTGTGCTTGCGCCAACCCTCTTTGGGATTTTCTTTGCTATGCTCCTGAGGCATGCCTTCAGCACAGCAACAGAGGGAATCTACCTGCACACAAGATCTGACGGCAGGCTTTTCAACGTCGCCCGCCTGAAAGCCAGAACCAAAGTACGCGAGGCTCTAATCAGAGACATGCTGTTCGCAGACGACGCTGCAGTCGCAACCCACACACAGCAGGAGCTTCAGACCCTGATGGACCGCTTCTCCCAGGCATGCAAGGACTTCGGGCTTACCATCAGCCTGAAGAAGACTAATGTCTTGGCGCAAGGCACGGAAGCACCACCAACCATCACCATTGATGACTACAAGCTGGAGGTCGTGAATCAGTTCACGTACCTGGGGTCCACGATCAGCAACAACCTCTCCCTTGATACAGAGATCAACAAGAGGATTGGAAAATCAGCCTTCACACTCGCTCGCCTCACCACACGAGTGTGGGAGAATCCCAAACTCTCTGTCAAGACGAAGATGGCAGTGTACAACGCCTGCGTCATCAGCACACTGCTCTATGGGAGTGAGACGTGGTCAACATACGCCCGGCAGGAAAAGAGACTGAACTCCTTCCACTTGCGCTGCATTCGCCACATCCTGGACATATCCTGGCAGGACAAAGTGCCCAACACAGAAGTTCTGTCCCGCGCCGGCCTTCCCTCCATGTTCACTCTACTCAGGCAGCGCAGGCTCCGCTGGCTAGGCTACGTTCACCGTATGGAGGATGGCAGAATCCCCAAAGACGTCCTCTATGGAGAACTGGCAACTGGCAGGAGAGACGTTGGCCGCCCACAGCTGCGCTTTAGAGATGTCTGCAAGAGAGACATGAAGGCCCTGGATATCAACACAGAGCGCTGGGAGGACCTTGCAACGGACCGCTCCAAATGGAGAGGCACCCTGACCAGACAGCTCAAGGCGGGTGAAGAGAGACTGACTGCTGCAGCAGATGAAAAAAGGACCCGCAGGAAGAACCGCCACAGACCCAGCAGCACGGAGACCACCCACAAGTGTGACCTGTGTGACAGGGACTGTCATTCGCGCATCGGCCTGTTCAGCCACAGGCGGTGCTGTTCCAGCAGAGTAGACGTTTAGGATTCTCTTCCATGGTCATCATAGACCGACGGAGGCCGACAACAGTGCAAATGGCGACAAAAGATAGACCCAGACCTCCCATAGTGCAAATAAAGATAAACGATAAATGATGATGAAACCCATCCATCCATCCATCCATCCATCTTCTACCGCTTTTCCGGAGGTCCGGGTCGCGGAGGCAGCAGTTCAAGCAGAGAAGCCCAGACTTCCCTCTCCCCAGCCACCTGCTCCAGCTCTTCAGAGGGGATACCAAGGCGTTCCCAGACTAGCTGGGAGACATAGTCTCTCCACCGAGTCCTGGGTCTGCCCCGGGGTCTCCTCCCAGTGGGACGTGCCTGAAACACCTCAAGTGGGAGGCGTCCAGGAGGCATCCTAATCAGATGCCCATACCACCTCAACTGACTCCTTTCAATGTGGAGGAGCAGCGGTTCTACTCTGAGCCTCTCCCGGATGACTGAGCTCCTCACCCTATCTCTGAGGGTGAGTCCAGCAATCCTACGGAGAAAGCTCATTTCAGCCGCTTGTATCCGCGATCTCGTTCTTTCGGTCATTACCCAAAGCTCGTGACCATAGGTGAGAGTAGGAACGTAGATTGACTGGTAAATCGACAGCTTTGCCTTAGAACTAAGCTCCCTCTTCACCACAACAGACCGGTACAACGTCCGCATCACTGCAGATGCTGCTCCAATCCGTCTGTCGATCTCTCGCTCCATTTTCCCCTCACTCGTGAACAAGACCCCAAGATACTTAAACTCCTCCACTTGGGGCAGGAGCCTGTCCCCAACCCGGAGAGGACAATCCACCTTTTTCCGGCTGAGGACCATGGACTCGGACTTGGAGGTGCTGATTCTCATCCCAGCCGCTTCACACTCAGCGGCAAACCGTCCCAGCAAGAGCTGTAGGTCATTGCTGGATGAAGCCAACAGGACAACATCATCTGCAAACAACAGAGATGAGATCCTGTGGTCACCAAGCATGACACCCTCCATTCCCTGGCTGCGCCTAGAAATCCTGTCCATAAAAATTATGAACAGGACCGGTGACAAAGGGCAGCCCTGGCGGAGTCCAACTCTCACTGGGAATGACTCCGACCGAGTGTTGGCAATGCGAACTAAACTCTCACAACGGTCGTACAGAGACCGAATAGCTCGTAACAACAAGCCCGATACCCCATACTCCCGAAGCACCCCCCACAAAAATCCACGAGGGACGCGGAATGAATGATGAAACCCAGATATCCTATATACAGAAAGTAGAGCTGTAATACCTGTAGTTGCAAGTTCAGTGCGGTAGTGTAGGTGCAGACAGTGACAAATAGGACTGCACGTGATCAGTATTGCAATGACAGACAGCAGCAGATATGGCATTTGTGCAAATGGTTGGAGAAAGTGCAGTGACATATAGCAGCAAATGTATTACTCTTGGTGTGCCAGACTTTCTGTGCCAACAGCCAACAGCTGAGGTAATTATTGGTAAGCTGAGGTAATTATTGTGCGGGTGAGTGTGTTACGGTCCGGGGGGGGGGGCAGAGTTCAGGGTCCTGATGGTCTAATGAACAAAGCTGTTTAGCAGTCTTGTAGAGCGGGCCCGGCGGCTCCAGTACCTTTTCCCAGAGGGCAGGAGGCTGAAGTGTGAGGGGTGGGAGGTGTGGCCTGCAATGTTGATGGCTTTGTGGGTGAGGCGGGTGAGGTAGATGTCTGAGAGGGGTGGCAGAGGGGCACAGATGATCTTGCTGGCTGCTTTCACTGTGTGTTGTAGAGTCTTCCAGCAGGAGGTGGTGCAGCTTCCATACCACACCATGATGCAGCTAGTGACAATGCTCTCAATGGTGCCCGGTAGAATGAGCACCTGATGGGGGTTGCAACTTGTGCTCTCCTCAGTTTGCTGAGGAAATGGAGGTGAATTTGAGCCTTCTTGTCCAGTGATGTGGTGTTGTTGGACCAGGAGATGTCCTCAGAAATGTGCACCCCCAGGAACTTGGTGCTACTCACCCTCTCAACAGCTGCACCATTGATGATCAGAGGGGGGTGCTGTATGTGTCCTGTCCTGAAGTCGACCACAATCTCCTTGGTTTTTCCCATGTTCAGGAAGAGGTTATTGTCTTGACCAGTTGGCTCATCTCATTTCTGTAGTTGGCCTCCTCGTTGTTGGTGATGAGGCCCACCACCATCGTGTCATCCGCAAATTTGATGGTGTGGTTGGTGTTGTAGGCTGGTACACAGTCATGGGTCAGCAGGGTGAAGAGCAGCAGGCTGAGCATGCACCCTTGTGGGGCTCCTGTGCTCAGTGAGATGGTCTTGGGGGTGTTGCTGCCAACCCGCACATTCTGTGGCCTCCCTGTGAAAAAGTCCAGCACCTAGTTACAGTAAGAGGTTTTGAGTCCCAAGTGTCTGAGTTCTTGTATTAGGTGCTCGGGGATGATTGTGTTGAATGCTGAAATGAAGTCCAAGAACAACATTCACACATAGGAGTTCTTTGAGTCCAGGTGGGTGAGGGCTGGATGGAGAGCAGCAGCGATGGCATCCTCTGTGGATCTGTTTGACCTGTATGCAAACTGAAATGGGTCGTGGGAGGGAGGGAGGATGTCCCATCCAGCTACATGACCAGCCGCTTGAAGCACTTCATTGTGATGGGGGTCAGTGCTACGGGCCGGTAGTCATTGTAGCTGGATGGGACAGGCTTCTTTGGGACTGGCATTATGGTGGCAGTTTTGAAACATGGGGACAACAGCTTGACTCAGAGAGATGCTGAAGATGTCAGCCAGGACATTCTTGAGCACCTTTGCACAGTCCTTCAGGGCGCGACCCGGTATGTTGTCTGGTCCCGCTACCTTGCGTGGGTTGATCCTGCAGAGGGTCCTCTTCACACTAGCCGGATCCAAACTTATGGCCTGCTCATCTGGAGGAGGAGTAGTCTTCTGCGCTGATGTGCTGTTTTGTGCTTCGAAGTGGCCGAAGAAGTCATTTAGGTTGTTGAACAGTGTGGTGTCACTCGCACAGGTCTGAGGTGGAGGTTTGTAGTTGGTGAGGGTCTGTATGCCACGCCAGAGGGAACGTGCATCTCTGGTGTTGCTGGAGTGGCCTGATATTTTCTTGCTGTACTGTTGTTTTGACCCCTTGATGCCACGGGGCAGGTTGGCCCAAGCTGTTGTTAGTCCTGCAGTGTTGCCGACCCTGAAGGCTGCCCTTAGGAGCCTGTGGACCTCTGCTGTCATCCATGACTTTTGGTTGGCATGAACAATGGTGGTTTTGCAGTGAGTGACATCATCAATGCATTTAACTATGTAGTAGTGCATGCCCGTAGAAAGCAAGTATTCCTGTCTGAAACAGGTAGCGCAATCAGGCTTTACAGGCCCAAACGTAGGCTGTGTTTCAAAGTGGAATACAGAGGTGCAGCCTATATGTAGGCAATCACACGTTAGACTTTGACATATATGAAAGGGACTTACAGTGGGGTAAAAAAGTATATAGTCAGCCACCAATTGTGCAAGTTCTCCCACTTAAAAGATGAGAGAGGTCTCCAATTTTCATCATAGGTATACCTCAACTATGAGAGACAAAATGAGAAAAAAAAATCCAGAAAATCACATTGAAGGATTTTTAATGAATTAATTGTTAAATTCCTCGGTAAAATAAGTATTTGGTCAATAACAAAAGTTCATCTCAATACTTTGTTATATACCCTTTGTTGGCAATGACAGAGGTCAAACGTTTTCTGTATGTCTTCACAAGGTTTTCACACACTGTTGCTGGTATTTTGGCCCATTCCTCCATGCAGATCTCCTCTAGAGCAGTGATGTTTTGGGGCTCTCGCTGGGCAACACAGACTTTCAACTCCCTCCAAAGATTTTCTATGGGGTTGAGATCTGGAGACTGGCTAGGCCACTCCAGGACCTTGAAATGCTTCTTACCAAGCCACTCCTTGTCCTTGACAAGTTGAATTTTTTACCAAAAAGTTCTATTTTGGTTTCATCTGACCATATGACATTCTCCCAATCCTCTTCTGGATCATCCAAATGCTCTCTAGCAAACTTCAGATGGGCCTGGACATGTACTGGCTTAAGCAGGGGGACACGTCTGGCACTGCAGGATTTGAGTCCCTTGCGGCATAGTGTGTTACTGATGGTAGCCTTTGTTACTTTGGTCCCAGCTCTCTGCAGGTCATTCACTAGGTCCCCCCATGTGGTTCTGGGATTTTTGCTCACCGTTCTCGTGGTCATTTTGACCCCACGGGGTGAGATCTTGCATGGAGCCCCAGATCAAGGGAGATTATCAGTGGTCTTGTATGTCTTCCATTTTCTAATAATTGCTCCCACAGTTGATTTCTTCATACAAGCTACTTACCTATTGCAGATTCAGTCTTCCCAGCCCGGTGCAGGTCTACAATTTTGTTTCTGGTTTCCTTTGACAGCTCTTTGGTCTTGGCCATAGTGGAGTTTGGAGTCTGACTGTTTGAGGTTGTGAACAGGTGTCTTTTATACTGATAACGAGCTCAAACAGGTGCCAATAATACAGGTAACGAGTGGAGGACAGAGGAGCCTCTTAAAGAAGAAGTTACAGGTCTGTGAGAGCCAGAAATCTTGCTTGTTTGTAGGTGACCAAATACTTATTTTCCACCATAATTTGCAAATAAATTCTTTAAAAATCAGACAAGGTGATTTTCTGGATTTTTTTTCTCATTTTGTCTCTCATAGTTGAGGTATACCTATGATGAAAATTGGAGACCTCTCTCATCTTTTAAGTGGGAGAACTTGCACAATTGGGGGCTGACTAAATACTTTTCTTCCCCACTGTATAAAACTGCTCTCAAAATAGACAAGGCGAAGATCAGAGACATAAATGTGTGGACAGAGGATTCAGTGCACTGCCTCCAGGAATGCTTTAACTGTACAGACTGGGAGGTGTTCACACTGTCCCGCAGAGTTGATTTGGACTCTTTAGTGGATGTGACATGCTCATACATGGCTTTCTGCAGAGACATGATCGTTCCATGTAAACGTGTCAAAATATATCCCAACAACAAGCCATGGGTTACAAAATCAGTTAAATCCTGCTTACAGAGGAAAGCACTTGCCTTTAAACAGGTGGTTGTTTCTGAGCTGCAGGTTGCCACAAAAGAGCTGAAGGCCGAAATTTTAAGAGCAAAACAGAATTATAAATCAGAGTTGGAAAGCAAGATGGCAACAAAGAAACTTGGTTCAGCCTGGGCCAGTATGAAAACTATTGCAGGCCTTCAGAGCACAGAGCGCAGTAATCGTGTGTTTTTAGATGGTTTTAATTCAGACACAGAGCTGGCTAATGCTCTTAATTGTTTTAATGGTTGTTTTGACTCCTTTGCTTTTAGCACTGAAACCCAAGATTTGAAACAGAAACTCAAAGACAATCAGCACTTTAATATTGAGGTGCAGGATGTTAAAAGGGCATTCTGTGCTGTAAAAGTGAACAAAAGTCAGGGCCCTGATAATATACAGTGGGGTAAAAAAGTATTTAGTCAGCCACCAATTGTGCAAGTTCTCCCACTTAAAAGACGAGAGAGGTCTCCAATTTTCATCATAGGTATACCTCAACTATGAGAGACAAAATAAGAAAAAAAAATCCAGAAAATCACATTGAAGGATTTTTAATGAATTAATTTGTAAATTCCTTGGTAAAATAAGTATTTGGTCAATAACAAAAGTCCATCTCAATACTTCGTTATATACGTGGTCCCTTTGCAGAAAAACAGCCCCAAAGTATGATGTTTCCACTCCAATGCTTCACAGTAGGTATGGTGTTCTTTCTCCTCCAAACACGACAAGTTGAGTTTTTACCAAAAAGTTCTATTTTGGTTTCATCTGACCATATGACATTCTCCCAATCCTCTTTTGGATCATCCAAATGCTCTCTAGCAAACTTCAGACGGGCCTGGACGTGTACTGGCTTAAGCAGGGGGACACGTGTGGCACTGCAGGATTTGAATCCCTGGCGGCGTAGCGTGTTACTGATGGTAGCCTTTGTTACTTTGGTCCCAGCTCTCTGCAAGTCATTCACTAGGTCCCCCCATGTGGTTCTGGGATTTTTGCTCACCGTTCTTGTGATAATTTTGACCCCACGGGGTGAGATCTTGCGTTTAGCCCCAGATCGAGGGAGATTATCAGTGGTCTTGTATGTCTTCCATTTTCTAATAATTGCTCCCACAGTTGATTTCTTCACACCAAGCTGCTTACCTATTACAGATTCAGTCTTCCCATCCTGGTGCAGGTCTACAATTTTGTTTCTTGTGTCCTTTGACAGCTCTTTGGTCTTGGCCATAGTGGAGTTTGGAGTCTGACTGTTTGAAGTTGTGGACAGGTGTCTTTTGTACTGATAATGAGTTCAAACAGGTGCCATTAATACAGGTAACGAGTGGAGGACAGAGGAGCCTCTTAAAGAAGAAGTTACAGGACAGGTCTGTGAGAGCCAGAAATCTTGCTTGTTTGTAGGTGACCAAATACTTATTTTTCTGAGGAATTTACCAATTAATTCATTAAAAATCCTTCAATGTGATTTTCTGGATTTTTTTTTTTCTCATTTTGTCCCTCATAGTTGAGGTATACCTATGATGAAAATTGGAGACCTCTCTCATCTTTTAAGTGGGAGAACTTGCACAATTGGTGGCTGACTAAATACTTTTTTGCCCCACTGTATGTGGGCGCTTGGTAAAGTCCTGTGCACATGAACTGAGTCCTGTATTTCACTACATTTTCAATAAGTACCTTACAGACACAACATGTGCCTAAGATCTGGAAAGATGCTGTGGTTGTCCCCGTTCCAAAATCCAGCTGTCCTAAAAAGGTAAATGATTTTAGACCAGTTGCTTTGACTTCAATTTTAATGAAATTTTTTGAAAAACTGGTCAGATTTGAGGTCCTAAAGCAGACTGAACATGCATTGGATCCTTTGCAGTTTGCCTATAGGCCTCACAGAGGAGTGGAGGATGCCACTGTCACTCTGTTTAACATGCTTTTTGAACATCTCGATTTTAATGGGACACACGCCAGGCTTTTCTTTGTGGACTTTTCTTCTGCTTTTAATACAGTCCAACCTCATATTTTAGTTGAAAGGCTCCTGCAACAATTTGATTTGAGTAATAATCTTGTGGGTTGGATTCTGGATTATTTAACCAACAGGACACAGAGAGTAAGGGTCAATGGTACATTGTCTGACCAAAAGTGTTCTTCTACTGGCTCTCCGCAGGGGTGTGTGTTGTCACCACTACTCTTCATCCTGTACACAAACATGTGTCGGAGCAGACATGACAACAGACACATTATAAAGTATGCTGATGATTCAGTTGTTGTCAGTCTCCTCCAGGATGGTGAGAGTGACCACGGCCCAGTAGTTGATGATTTTGTTCACTGGTGTGAGGATTCCTACCTGCAGCTGAATACAATAAAAACTAAAGATATGATTATTGACTTTAGGAGAAAAACTCCCAGGCACGAAGTCACTGTAATAAAAGGCCAGACCACTGAATGTGTACAATCCTACAAATATCTTGGGACGATTATTGATAGTAATTTAAACTTTGAAGAGAACTGTGAAAGGGTGTGCAAAAAGGGTCAGCAACGTTTGCATTGTTTAAGGAAACTTGCACGCTTCCAAATTGACCGAACCATAATGACAATGTTTTATCGGGCTTTTATTGAATCTGTTTTATCTTTTTCTTTAGTGTCATGGTTTGGTCAGATAAAACTGAAACAGAAGAAATCCTTGGATCAGGTAGTTAGATGGTCTCAGTCGTTTGCTTGGTGAGTCACAGCTGAGCCTGACATCCCTGTACCCCAGACAGGTACAGAGGATTGCTACCTCCACTTTAAATGATGACTCCCACACTTTGCACTGCCACTTTCAGCTTCTTCCCTCCAGACGGAGGTTTGCTGTCCCAAAAAGTAAAACCCAGCGCTACAAAAACAGCTTTGTTCCTGCTGCTGTTAAAGAGTTGAACAAGATGTAACAATATATTGCACATAATTTAGTTACCTACTTATTTATTTACTTATTTTTGTAGGTTTTTTATTTGTGTTCTAAATCTTTTATTGGGTTTTAGACTTTTGAGTTTTTAACCTATTTATCTAGTCTTTTTAACTTTTTAATATGACCCTTCTCTCTTCTCTCTTTGTTTTTTTCTCTTATCTCTTTGTCCTGTGTCCTGATTGGTGGAGCCTTGAGTACTTTTATCATGTTTATAGTCAGCTTCATGTGTGCCTGTGTTTGTGTTCATGTTGAATGTAATTGTGGTTTGTAAATATGGATGTCACCTGACTACTGTGGTGTAAACAAACGACACAGTATTATCTTGTCTGTAACTAGTGATCTTTGGTCACGCATCTGACGTCGTGACGTAATTATATATGCGCTGTCTCTTTTTCTCATGCAAGCGCCAAGTAAAGTTCATGTTCAACAGCACGCAGTTGTCCCACGTTATTTCGTTCAGCTAAAGAACACGACATGGTGTCAGAAGTGCTGTGTAGCTGTGAAGACAGACACTAAAAGTCATTCTAGTGGGAAGAGGGAGAGAGGTGAGCTAAGATGCCCGAAGATAGAGATGATGAACAGGTGAGAGCAGGAGTTAGCATCGCAGCTAGCACGCCCAGCGCCACGTTTAGCATTCAGCCACTGGAGCCCTTTGATTTCTCCAAACCACATGAATGGACCAAGTGGATTCGGCGCTTCGAAAGATTTCGCCAGGCAAGCAATTTGTCTTCAAGTTCAAATGAAAATCAAGTCAATACATTAATATACTGCATGGGAGATGAAGCAGATGATGTCCTGAGAGGCTTAAAGTTAACTGAAGCAGAGCAGCTCGAATATAGCAAAGTGAGAGACGGCTTCCACAGCTTTTTCATTGTAAAGAAAAATATTGTTTATGAACGTGCACGTTTCAATATGCGCAAACAAGAGCCAAATGAAACCGTAGACGCATTTGTAACGGCCCTGCATGCATTAGCGGAGCACTGCAACTACGGTCAGCTTCACGATGAGCTCATAAGAGACAGAATAGTAGTGGGCTTGGCCGACACAAGACTGTCAGAGCGCATGCAAATGGAAAAAGACTTGGACTTGGAGAAAGCCGTAAATATGGCAAGGCAATCAGAAGAGATCAAAAAGCAACAAACAACTTTGAGGAATGAAGGAAACGTGATGCAGATGAACGCGAACTCTGTGGATAGAGTTACTAAAGCCAAATACGACAAGACAAAGTTTAAGTTCAAAAGCGAAACAGTGAACGCACGCCAGCTGTCTAAAAGTAAAAGCAAAAGTACACCAAACGCATGGTGCTATAAATGTGGTGGCTCTCCTCACTCTAAATACGAGTGCCCTGCAAATGATGCCAAATGTCATGCATGTGGAAAGAAAGGCCACTACCAACGGGTCTGCAGGCAAAGTAAGAATGTCCAAAGTATTGAGGAGGAAGAGGAGCGAAGTTTTTTCCTCAGCTCAGTCACAACAGGCCACCAGGTATGGACAGCTGATATTCTGGTGAGGGACACTAAAATGTCTTTCAAATTCGACACTGGAGCCGATGTCACTGCAATAGCGGAGTCAGACTTGGAACAAATATTTCCAAGAGCAAAAATGCCTGTTCTCCAGCAGCCGGAGAAACCATTGTTGGGTCCTGGAAGGAAACCACTGGAGGTCGCAGGTTTCACAAAGCTTCAGCTCAACTACAGGACAAAACAGACAACAGAAAAGGTCTACATTGTCAAAAATCTCAGCACGCCACTGTTAGGCCTTCCTGCCATCATAGCTCTAGGCCTTCTTGTGCGAGTTGATGTTATTTCAATGGACACTCTGAAAACATCCTACCCCAAACTGTGCAGCGGTCTGGGTGAAGTGCAGCAGCCCTACCACATAAAACTCAAATCAAACGCTGTGCCATACTCATTGAAAACCCCAAGGAGGATTCCAATACCTCTAATGGGTAAAGTCAAGGAGGAACTCCAAAGGATGGAACAGCTTGGAGTCATCACCCGAGTGGAGGAACCTACAGACTGGTGCGCCGGCATGGTCGTTGTTCCGAAGAAAAACAGTCCGAGGCTGAGACTGTGCGTGGATTTTACCGGACTAAATGAGTATGTGTGCAGAGAAAAGTTTGTGCTGCCTTCTGTCGAACAAAGTCTTGGATGCTAGCAGGAGCCAAAGTGTTCAGCAAGCTGGACGCCAACATGGGCTTCTGGCAAATTCCCTTGTCGGAGGAATCTGCCAAACTGACCACATTCATAACACCCTTTGGGCGGTTCCACTTTAACCGCCTCCCCTTTGGCATCAGCTCTGCGCCCGAGCACTTTCAGCGCAAAATGTCGGAGGTTATCAAAGGAGTTGAAGGAGTGGTCTGTCACGTTGATGATGTGCTGGTATGGGGACATGACCAAGAGGAGCACGACGCCCGACTCCATACCACCCTGCAAAGACTGGAAAAAGCAGGTATAACTCTGAATGTGGAAAAATGTGATCTGTCACAGACCAAAGTGACTTTCCTTGGCCACATCATTACGGACACTGGCATAAGTCCTGACCCAAAGAAAACAGAGTCCATCACAGAGATGAATGAGCCATCAAACGTGACAGAGCTAAGAAGTTTTCTGGGCATGGTCAATCAGGTGGGAAAGTTTATCCCCCATTTAGCAGAGAAAGACAAAGCTCTGAGAGATCTTTTGTCCAAGAAGAACAGCTGGTATTGGGATGTAGACCAAGCTAAAGCATTCAAAACGCTCAAAGATGCTCTAACTTCACCCCCAGTGCTTGCTATGTATGACCCAAACAGAGACACTAAAGTATCGGCTGATGCTTCTTCTTATGGTCTAGGTGGTGTTCTCCTGCAGCAGTGGGAAGAAGGATGGAGACCAGTCGCCTACACTTCAAGGTCGCTGTCTCCAACAGAACAACGCTATGCACAAGTGGAAAAAGAAGCCTTAGCATCCACATGGGCATGCGAGCGATTCCGTGATTTTCTAATAGGCAAACACTTCTGTCTGGAAACTGATCATAAACCTCTTGTGTCACTCTTAGGAGTTCAAGCCTTGGATCTACTGCCACCGAGGATCCAGCGCTTCAGGATGAGATTCATGCGTTACTCGTACAATGTACAGTATGCCCCAGGTAAATTGCTCTGGACAGCAGACACGTTGTCTCGCTCACCATTGAAAACAAAACTGACAAAATCAGACGAGGAACTCATGGAGAGCACAGACATATATGTGGACAGCATCACTGAAAATATGCCTATCAGTTCATCATATATGCAAACACTCAAGGAACAACTGAAAATGGACAGTGTGTGTGCTCATGTAATGGTCATGTGCAGTCAAGGTTGGCCTGAACGTGCAAAACAAGAACCTCTGTTGAGAAACTACTGGCCCGACCGAGCCACACTTACCGTGAAAGACGGCTTGCTGTTGAAGGATTCAAGACTTGTTATCCCTTCAGCAATGCGAAACGATGTCTTAACAAAACTACATGACGGACACCAAGGAGTTGTAAAATGTAAAGCCCGAGCTCGCCAGTCAGTATGGTGGCCTGGTCTCAGCCAACAGATAAGTGAAATGGTGTTAAAGTGCAGAACATGCATACAAGAGAGACACAACCACAGTGAGCCATTAATGCCAACCGAATGCCCTGACCGCCCGTGGCAAAGAGTGGGTACAGATTTGTTCGAGCTGGGAGGGAAAACTTACCTTCTTGCTGTGGACTGTCTTTCCAGGTTCGTTGAGATTGCCCTGCTGAACAAAACGAAATCCAATGACGTCATTACTCACCTGAAGTCTTTCTTTGCCCGTCATGGCATCCCTGAGGTCCTGATGTCTGATAATGGGCCCCAGTTCTCTGGTCGGACTTTCACAGACTTTGCGGCTGCCTATGGCTTTAAACACATCACAAGCAGCCCAAGGTTCCCGCAAAGTAACGGAGAGGCGGAACGTGCTGTACAGACTGTGAAAAACTTACTGAAAAAGGCTGCTGATCCATATTTAGCTCTTCTTGCCTATAGAGCTACTCCTCTCCAAAATGGTTACAGCCCTGCTGAACTCCTCATGGGCCGCCGCCGCCTGAGGACGACACTACCGACTCTTCCCTCTCAGTTGGATCCGACACTGCCGGACAGCGTCACTCTTGCTCATAAGGAAAGGGAGAAGAGGATGTCGGACATTTCAAACTACAACAGACGTCACCGAGCAAAACCCTTGTGTAACTTGTCACCAGGAGAACAAGTGTGGGTGACAGATGCTAAAACACCAGGCACTGTTATCCAAAGTCACTCAACACCGAGATCTTATGCAGTGGACCTACCACAGGGGACAGTGAGACGCAATCGCATGCATTTGATTCCTCTACACTCACCTTTGCAACAGTGTATCAAACAGCAGAGTGGGTCAGATGAACCTTCAGAGCAGGTGAAACAAATGCCTATTGTACCTCCTGTTACTCCTATAAAGTCTGATGTTGTGAGAACTAGATCGGGAAGAACTATTGTCAAACCTAAAAAGTTAGATCTCTAAAGAATGGTAAAAAGGTACAAACACAGAATGTTCTTAGCTGTGGTATTGTTAATGTTTAGAAAATAATAAGCGAAGGTTTAAAAAGTACATGTTAAGTTCAGAGAAAATGTACACGTGAATACTAGTTACATGTATGCATACTCTCAAAAAAAAAGAAAAAAGGGAGATGTGGTGTAAACAAACGACACAGTATTATCTTGTCTGTAACTAGTGATCTTTGGTCACGCATCTGACGTCGTGACGTAATTATATATGCGCTGTCTCTTTTTCTCATGCAAGCGCCAAGTAAAGTTCATGTTCAACAGCACGCAGTTGTCCCACGTTATTTCGTTCAGCTAAAGAACATGACAACTACAAAACAAATCTACCTATGGGTACAAATAAAGTAACCTGAACCTGAACACTGCTTGTTGCTCAATGCTCATTTGCACACTGTACATAAGTCTATGCCATCTCAGGTTCACATCAGGTTGCACAATGCTCATTTGCACACTGTACAGTGGTACCTCTACTTACGAAATTAATTCGTTCCGGAAGTATTTCCGTAACGTGAAAATTCCGTAAGTAGAGACGCGTTTTACATGTAAATGCCCTAATCCGTTCCAAGCCCCCCAAAATTCGGGCATAAATTTTTTATAAATCATAAAAACGCATCAAAACATGTAACAAATACATGTTACAATTAGATTACTGCACAATAAACATAAAATGAGAGTTGTAATTTAAAAAAAACAAAGACTAAAGTATAAAGTAAAGAATAAATAAAAATTATGTTCATTTACTTTTTAACTGCTATCGTCGTCGTCGTCACCATCGAAATGACAGAGAGGCCTTTGGAAGGAGTCATAGCTTTTAGGGCTTCCTTTTGTTTTAATACCGTGCCGATCGTAGATGTATTACGGCCATATTCTTTGGCGAGATCAACCAAACGCATCCCCTTTTCATACCTTTCTATTATCTCTTTCTTTGTTTGTATGGACAAAAAAAACTCTCTTCTTCTTCTTTTCTCCTTTTCCACTTATCTCCATCACTTTCTTGGGGCCCATAGTGAATAAATGTTAATACTTTACTGTACACACACATAAAACTGCCCGAACACTTCGTGGCCAATGGGATACCAGAAAGATGCTAGGCGATAGCCAATGGCAGAGCAGCTACAGGTATGTTTACGTTCGGTAAACTACGGGAGCTGCGAGGAGCGCCTACTTTTTTGCCTTTCGTACCCTGAAATTTCTTTCATAACAAGAGGCAATATTTTCCCGTTGAGACGTCTCGTAACCTGAAAATTCTGTATGTAGAGACGTTCGTAAGGAGAGGTACCACTGTACATAGGTTCATGCCATCTCAGGTTCACATCATCTCTGATATCAGTATACCACTATCACTTTAGTCATCCAGTGAATTTTCAGTTTCATTCCTCTACTGCCCAACTGTGTGTTGGTGTGTGTGTTTTAGCATCCATTAGTATTAGGATTGAGTTACTGTGTTAGTGTGTCATGACCTATTTGAATTGTTGTTTCTGTACCTTTTAACTTGACATTCGTTCGGACAGCAAAGTAAGAATATCATTCCTCAGGAAATATAGCATTTCTTAACTGTGCACATGATAATAAAGCCTTTGAATCTTGAATCTTGAATTTGTATCTTGTATACTTTATTGATCACCAGAGGGAAATTCAGGGCATCCATGGTACAGCGCTGATCCCTTCACCAGTGTCTCTCTCTCTCTCTCTGAGTGGGTGTGGTCGTGAGTGCGAGCTGAGAGCGTGTGACAGCGTGAGTGAATTATCTCAAACTTTTTGTGTTTAAGGGTTTTTTTTCTGCTAAATAATCTTAAGTTTTGTTGTTTTCTGTAGCTGGGGTGGGGTAGGCGTTTTGGGAGGGGGGTTTCTGCTGCCAGCTCTGCTGGTCAGCATGGTTTTGGAGCGAGGCTCCGGGTTCGAGAAGCTGACACGCCGGCATGCTGTCAAACTGACTCCGGCTGTCAGCTGCTCAGTGGAGGAATGTAGTCTGGCTGTGGGGGAGCTGGTCGGTTATGAAAGCGTTAGATCAGCTTCGAGAATGAATAGTGCCGTGGTGATCTTCCTCGATAGTGTTGAAAAAGTTAACCAGGTAGTGGAGAGCGGGGTTGTGATTAAAGACACACTGGTTCCTGTTCTGTCTCTGGTGAATCCCGCGAAGAGAATTACGATCTCAAATGTCCCACCATTTTTAAAGAATGAGCTGTTGGAGAAGGAGCTGTCGAGACACGGGCAGCTTTTGTCCCCGATTAAGCACATCCCTCTCGGTTGTAAGTCCCCGCGTTTAAAACATGTGATGTCTTTTAGGCGACAGGTGCTCATGATTTTAAAGAATAGCGAGGAAAGCCTCAACCTCGTATTTAAATACCGGATTGATGGCTTTGATTACACCATCCACGTCACCTCTGATAATATGAAGTGTTTCGGCTGCGGAATGTTTCGGCTGCCCTCAGGGAGTGGGGGGTGATCACTCGGGGGAGGCCGCTAGTGCGGCCTCGGGGCCGTCTGGCGGCGAAGCGGCTTTGCTGCTCTCTGAGGCTGGCGGCGCTGCCGCGCTGTCGGGCACTTCGGCCAAGGCCGCGGGGCCGTCTGACGGCGGCACTTCGGCCGAGGCTGCGAGGCCGTCTGGCGGTGGGGCGGCTTCGCCGCCCTCCACAGCCATCCTGTCGATCATAAATGAAACCGCAGCAAAAGTTAAAGCACATCGCAGGGCTGCTGCACAGACCAACATTGTGGACAAGGGTGAGATTACCGAGAGGGATCACGCTGAGGATCAGACAGATGAGCCAAATGAGGCCCAGGTAGATGGTGGGACTAGAAAAATGAATATAAAACCACAGCACAGGGTGAGCGAAAAGCAGGAAGAGACAGCTACCAGGGTGGCTGAGTCAGTGTTGGAGGACGAGGATGACATTGAAATAGATGAAGAATTATGTAAAATCTCAATCAAGCGGAAGAATTTGGAAACCAAACAGCAGAGGAGCAAAGTAAAAAGGGTTGTCAAAGACAGTTCTGAGGTTTCTCTATCTCAGCCAGATTCTTATGCTGGGTCTGAGATAGAGAGTGATGGTGAAAGCAGTGATGATGTGGCCAGTGGAGGCGGTTACCCCTTCACAAAAATACAGAAGTTTTTGCAGGACACTAAGGGATCCAGAATGGTTAAAGTTGAAAATTTCTTCCCTGATCTAAAACGTTTTGTTGACTCTGCTCGGGCCTACATGAAAAATAGGGGAGAGCTTGAGCAGGAAAGTTTTACTGATCAGGAGGTCTACAGACTAAAAAAGCTTGTGCTAAATGTTAAGAACCAAATTGCCCAGGATGATTAGTCTTTTATCGCTCATTCTTTCTTTTCTATTTTTGTGTTGGTTTTACCCTTTTATATGCATGTGCAGTTTTAATTTTGGCACACTCAACATCAATGGAGCAAGAGAAATGTCCAAGCGAGCATGTGTTTTTACTCTTGCAGAATGCAAGAAAATTAATGTTCTGTTTGTTCAGGAGACTCATAGTTCTGAGGACAATGCTGCTGACTGGAGGAGGGAATTTCGAGGGGAAATTATTCTTAGTCATAAAAGCAGCAGTAGTGGTGGAGTGGGTATTTTATTTTCTCGAGATTTTATTCCACTTTCTTATGACATTGATGAGGTAATTGCAGGCCACATTTTAAAAGTTCGAGCTGTTTTTGAGAATGTGAAAGTTGTTTTTATAAATGTGTATGCTCCAACCGTAGGCACAGAAAGATTGGCCTTCTTAAATATTTTAGATGACACGATCAAAAATTGCAGTAATGATGACTTTTTATTTGTGGGTGGTGATTTTAATTGCACAGAAAATCCTCTTATGGATAGGAATCACCCAGAGCCACATGCTGCATCCAAGAAAAGTTTAAAAGGTCTCATAGAAGCTCATGATCTGTGTGATGTGTGGAGGGATTTTCATGGCTAGGCTAGACAGTACATGTGGAGCCATAGAAAGGACGATATTCTGTCCTTAGCTAGACTGGATAGGGTTTACAGTTTTAAGCACCATTTTAGCATTTTTAAAAGTGCTTTTATAGTCCCTGTTGGCTTTACAGATCACTCTCTGGTTCAGTGTTGTGTTTTTATCAAGAATATAAAGTGCATTAGTGCATACTGGCATTTTAACACATCACTTTTATCGGATAACAGTTTTAAAACTGCTTTTATGTTTTTTGGGAGTAATTTTAAATTAACAAAATCAAGTTTTAGTTCTTTGCAGCAGTGGTGGGATGTAGGGAAGAGCCAAATAAAGAATCTGTGCCTACAGTATACTCGCAATGTCTCTGGAGACTTGGCCAGGTCTGTCAGGGACCTGGAGAGAGAAGTAGTGGAGCTGCAGTCTTTGGCAGGCTCCACAGGAGAAGAGGACATTTTGAGGCCCTCAATGGCAAAAAGTCTGTTTTAACTGACCTACTAGGTGTGGCTGCCAGGGGCGCTGTGGTACGCAGTAGGTTCCAGAACATCGCACTAATGGACGCTCCATCTCATTTTTTCTTTGATTTGGAGAGGAAGAATGGTCAGAGGAGGATGATCCACTCTCTCAGCTCCGAGGACGGGCGGCTAGTCCATGAGTCTGCGGAGATCCGTCGCTTTGCAGCTGCTTTCTACAAAGATCTTTTTAAGAAAGAATTTGTTGAGAATCCACATGCACTGAGTCATTTTTTGACAGACTTGCCAAAAGTGATGGCTAGCATGAATGCGGAACTGGAGAGTGGGATCACTCTGCAAGAACTAGCAGTAGCTGTCCAGTCTCTTCAGTGTGGAAACGCCCCAGGGATAGATGGTCTACCATCGGAGTTCTACAAGGCGTTCTGGTCTGAGATCTGTGAGGACTTACTGGAAGTACTGTCTGACAGTCTGCGGAAGGGTCACCTGCCCCTAAGTTGTAGGAGAGCAGTCCTCACCCTCCTTCCCAAGAAAGGCGACTTGAAAGACATTAAAAACTGGCGTCCGGTGGCCCTCCTCTGTACTGACTATAAAATTCTCTCCAAAGTGTTGGCTACCAGGCTGAGGAAGGTGATGGAGCAGGTCATACATGTAGACCAGACCTACTGTGTACCTGGTAGGTTGGTTACAGACAACATTTTTTTAATTCGTGATGTTTTGGACCTCTCCAGCTCATTGGTCAAGGAACTTGGTCTTATTTCAATAGACCAAGAAAAGGCGTTTGACCGAGTTGAACATCCATACCTGTGGCAGACACTAGAGGCCTTTGGTTTCAGCTCAGGGTTCATCGCCAAGATCCAGGCTTTGTATAGAGACATTGAGAGTATTCTTAAGATTAATGGTGGTTTGAGTGCTCCTTTCAAAGTTGAGAGGGGTGTCCGACAGGGCTGCCCCCTCTCAGGTATGCTGTACTCTCTTGCCATCGAGTCCCTCCTTTGTAAACTAAGGCAAGGCCTCACTGGTTTTAAAATCCCCAACTCTGACTCTGTTTTTAAAGTGTCTGCCTATGCTGATGATGTTGTTGTTTTTACAAGAAATCAAAATGATGTAGACTACCTTTTAAGAACTGTTAATCTTTTTGGTGAGTGCTCCTCAGCGAGAGTGAATTGGGGTAAGAGTGAAGCTGTTGTGGTGGTGGGGAGACCACAAAAAATCGCCCTACCTGGTGGCCTTTCGTGGACACAAGGTGGTTTTAAATATCTTGGTGTGTTTTTAGGAAATCAGACTTTTACTGAGAAAAATTGGGAGTGTTTTTTAGAAAAAACTGAAGGAAGACTAAAAAAATGGAAATGGATTCTGCCAAACTTGTCCTTCAGAGGTCGTGTTTTAATTATCAACAACTTGATTGCTTCAATGCTGTGGCATCGACTGTCTTGTCTGGACCCTCCACCCAATTTGCTGGCCAGAGTGCAATCTATAGTCGTGGACTTTTTCTGGGACCGTCTTCACTGGGTTCCACAGAGCATCCTTTTTTTACCGAGGGAAGAAGGTGGTCAAGGGCTCATCCATCTGGTCAGCAGGGGGGCTGTCTTTCGCCTGCAGTTCATTCAGCGACTGCTGAGTGGCCCCCTTGACCTTGTGTGGAGACCTATTGCCAGGGCTGTCCTGGCTCGCTGTGGAGGGCTTGGACTAGAGGAGTCGCTGCTTTTAATGGATTTAAGGGGCCAAAAACTCCCAGAACTTCCCCAGTTTTACCAAAGTGCTTTTAAAATCTGGGGACTTTTTAAAAAGAACTCTCCCCAGGCTTCCTTGTCGCCTTTCTGGCTTTTAAAGGAACCACTTGTGTTCGGGACCCGTTTTGATGTGGGCAATGTTTTAGGACCTTCTGTTTTAAAAAAGTTCATTTCTGCAAAGGTTACAACGCTGGGACATTTGGTGAATTTATGTGGTCCTAGCTTGGACAATGCTGTTGCCCTGTGCTCGGCTCTTGGCGTTTCTTCAGTCAGAGTTATAATGAACTTGTTGAAAGATTGGAGAGACTGCCTGTCCGCAGAAGAACACTCTGCTATTGTTTTACACTGCGAAAACTCTGTGCAAACTGCTGATGAACCTTTTCCTTTTAGTGTTTTATCTCCTGATTTTAAAGATGGCACTGGTGTGTTTTTAAACTCTGAGCACATTAACATTTGTGACTCTCCTGGTAAAAAAAATGTATGGACTTTTGGTGAAAATTCTAAATGTGAATAAGTTAAAAGGTCGAGCTGATACACCATGGAGGAAACACTTGGGTCTGGGTCCAGAGGTGAGGCCTGCCTGGAGAGCACTCTATAAACCACCATTAACTAAGAAGGTTGGAGACCTACAATGGCGAGTTTTACATGGTGCTGTGGCTGTAAATGCTTTTATCTCTCTTTTAAACCCAAATGTTGTTGAGGTTTGTCCATTTTGTCCTCACAAAGAGACTGTGTTCCATTGTTTTCTGGACTGTAACAGACTGCAATTGTTGTTTGTTTTTTTGGGGAAGCTGTTTTATCTGTTTGGAGAAGTCTTTTCCCTGCAGATTTTTATCTTGGGCTTTCCATATAGACAGAGGACTAAGAAAAAGAGTGAACTCTTAAATTTCACCCTGGGTCAGGCTAAAATGGCTATTTATGTTAGTAGGAAAAGAAAAATTGAACAAATGCTGGATTGTAATGTAAAAGACATGCTGGTTGACATGATCAAGGCTCGAATAGTGATTGATTACAATTACTATCATCTGATGCAAAATGCTGAAACTTTTGAGGCTATGTGGTGCTTTAAGCACATCCTGTGTTGTGTTAAGGAGGGGAAAATTACCTATGGTATGGTCCTGATGTAAGAAGCAAGTTTTTTTTTAGTTTTCCTGGTTTGGTTACTTATGTCTTTGATTTCTTGTCAGTGAGTCATTTTACTTTTCCATTGCTTCTTTTAGTTGTTTTAATTGTTGTGTTTTTCTGTTGAACTTGTGACAATAAAGGTGTGTTGAAAAATCAAAAATCTCTCTCTCTCTCTCTCTCTCTCTCTCTCTCTCTCTCTCTCTCTCTCTCTCTTTCTAAATGGAAATGGTTGCTACCACAGCTGTCATATAGGGGCAGGGTTCTGGTCGCGAATAATCTGGTTGCCTCGGCTCTCTGGCATAGGCTGGTGGCTTTGACGCCGCCCAGGAGCCTCATGGAGGAGATTCAGAAGATCATCATGGACTTCTTTTGGTCTGGTCGCCACTGGGTCCGTGCGCCAGTTCTCTACCTGCCTGTGGCCGAGGGGGGACAGGGCCTGGTGGACATACATTCCAAGATCGCCAGCTTCAGGCTTCGAACTGCACAACGACTCCTTTACGGATGCGGACCCTGCTGGATGGACACTGCTAAACTGCTCTTGAGGAGAGTTGGTCGCTTGGGCTATGATAAGCAGCTCTTCCTCGTGACATCTGGGGAGGTGGACCTTACTGGACTATCTGCTTTTTACACGTCCGTTTTGCATGCATGGCGAGTCTTCAACGTGGCCCGCTTCCGTGACGAGACGCCGGGCATGTGGCTGTTCGAGGAACCACTGTTTTTCAATTGATTCATCGAAGCTGAGGTGCTGTAGTCTGTCAGTCTGCGGAGTTGTTTGCGGGAGGCACGCTGTACCAAGCTTGGTCATCTTATGAGGATGTCGACCACATCGATGGATACACTGAGGCAGAGTGCCAACATTACATCTGTCAGACTGCTGCAAAGGGTGGTGGAGGACGTGTGCGCCGCCCTGCCACAACCGCTTCGAGCGTTTGCGACAAACCGCACTCTTTCCAATCAATGGGATGACAACACTGCGCCCACCTTTCCTGCAATTTCCATAACTCCAGCTGTGGGGGAATCAGAATCAGAATCAGAATCAGAATCAGGTTTATTGCCATTGTTCATGTAGTACACAAACTAGGAATTTGTCTCGGTACAATGCTGCAACATTAAACATGATAAGATAAGAGAAATAAACTATACATGTAATAAAGTGTAGGTTAAGATTAAGTGATACTGGTCAACAGTTAAAATATATATTAGCCAGCAGCAGATACTGTGGAGAACTATATAGTGCAGTCGGTAATGCAGGAAGAAAACAGTGATGATTGACATGAGTCTGGTTGAGCTGCTGTACATGGTGCACGAGAGTCACTTAGTGTTCAGCAGTCTAATGGCAGAGGGGAAGAAGCTGTTCATGTGACGGGAGGTTTTAGTCTGGATGGACCGAAGTCTTCTACCAGAGGGGAGGGGGGCAAACAGTACGTGACCAGGGTGTGAGGGATCGGCTATGATCCGGCCAGCACGCCTCCGGGTCCTGGAGATGTACAGATCCTGGAGAGATGGGAGCTTGCAGCCGATCACCTTCTCAGCAGTGCGCACGACGCGCTGCAGCCTTAGTCTGTCCCTGGCAGTGGCTCCTGCGTACCACACGGTTATGGAGGTGGTGAGGATGGACTCGATGATGGCTGTGTAGAACTGCACTAACATCTTGGTGGGTAGCTTGAGCTTCCTCAGCTGCCGCAGGAAGAACATCCTCTGCTGGGCTTTTTTGATGAGTGAGCTGATGGTCAGCTCCCATTTGAGGTCCCTGGTGATGGTAGTGCCTAGGAAGCGGAAGGAATCAGCAGTGGTGATGGGAGAGCCTGAGAGGGTGAGGGGGGGCAGAGGAGTAGTGACTTTCCTGAAGTCTACAATCATCTCCACTGTCTTCAGAGCGTTCAGCTGCAGGTTGTTATTGCTGCACCAGGACGCCAGCTGGGCCACCTCTCTCCTGTAGGCGGACTCGTCGCCGTTGGAGATGAGCCCGATGAGGGTGGTGTCGTCCGCAAACTTGATCAACGTGACAGACTGGTGGCTGGAGGTGCAGGAGTTGGTGTAAAGGGAGAAGAGTAGGGGGGAAAGTACACAGCCCTGGGGTGATCCGGTGCTGATGCTAGTATAGTCTGAGACAGTCTTTCCCAGCCGCACATGCTGCCTCCGGTCCGTCAGGAAGTCGATGATCCACCTGCAGAGGGAGTCAGGCACGTTGAGCAGGGACAGCTTGTCCCGGAGCAGAGCGGGGCGGATGGTGTTGAATGCGGAGCTGAAGTCCACAAACAGGATCCTGGCGTAGGTTCCCGGGGAGTCCAGGTGCTGCAGGATGGAGTGGAGGGCCAGGTTGACTGCATCGTCTACAGACCTGTTGGCTCGGTAGGCAAACTGCAGCGGGTCCAGGAGAGGGGTGGTGATGGACTTGAGGTGGGACAGGACCAGGCGCTCAAAGGACTTCATGACTACAGAGGTGAGCGCTACAGGTCTGTAGTCATTAAGTCCAGTGATCCGTGGCTTCTTGGGGACAGGGATGATGGTGGAGGATTTGAGGCAGGATGGCACGTGGCATAACTTAAGGGAGGTGTTAAAAATGTCTGTGAATACAGGAGCCAGCTGTTTCGCACAGAGTCTCAGGGTGGAGGGAGACACGCCGTCTGGGCCGGGGGCCTTGCGCGGGTTCAGTCTGGAGAACTGTTTGAGCACATCCTGCTCACTGATGATAAGGGGAGGGGGGGAGGAGGGGGGGGGGTGCCTTAAATGAAGTAGGGAATGTGGAGGCTGTGGAGCTGGAGGGAGGGGGGGAGTTGGACACAGATGACGAGGTGTCAAAACGGGCATAGTGTTGGGACAGTCTCTGACAAAGGGCTTTGTCATCCTGACCTTTAGGAGCCTGAGGCCGATAGTTGGTGATCTGCCTCAGTCCTCTCCACACGGAAGCCGAATCATTAGCAGTGAACTGCTGCTGGAGTCTCTCTGAGTACACAGATTTAGCCCTCTTCAGCTCTCTGTTAAACCGGTATTTAACCTCCCTGTAGCAGTCCCTGTCTCCACTTTTCAGCGCTGCTTCCTTCTCCTTCCTGATCTGTCTGAGCTTAGCTGTGAACCAGGGTTTGTCATTAGAGTAACTCACCCTGGTGCGTGATGGAAGAATGTTCTCTTCACAAAAGTGGATATATGAGTTCACAGTGTCCGTGTACTCATCCAGATCATGCGTGGCTCCTTTAAGCATGCCCCAGTCAGATATTTCCATGCACGTTTCCAGCTTCTCCTCAGCATCACTGGTCCGTATCTTCGTAGTGCTCACAACAGGTTTAGTGAGCTTCAATCTCTGTCTGTATGTGGGAATGAGGTGAACCATCACGTGATCAGATAATCCCAGCGCAGCTCGAGGGACAGCGCGATATGCATCTTTCACTGTGGTGTAAC